>PVHY01001645.1:0-150280 GCA_004024945.1 Uropsilus gracilis
CCAAAGAGTCTCAAATTTCAAATTCCCTAGAGGCAATGCTCTGCTTCTCTCTCAAATATATTCCAACCTGAATCTAGATCAATGGTTCTCAAATTTTAGTATTTTTTTCTGATGTGCTTGTTACAACAGGAATGGTTGGGGCTCAGCTCCAGGGTTTCTGAGTCTGTAAATCTGAGGCAAGACTAGAATATCTACATTTCTGTCAAGTTCCCCAGTGACCCTGACACTGTTAGTCTAGAGACCACAATTTGGAAACTAAAACATACAGTGCAAGTAGAAGTGTAGGGCTTACTATAAGAATAGGAATTATTTCTAAATTACCTATTATAAGGTCACTGAAAGCAGAAGTAAAAAACTCATTTAGACCAAGATTCTGGTAAGTGCGAAAAGATACTTGTCCCACAAAAAGGTAAGCACAGAAACTGAGAATAGGCACTTAGCAAACTTCTTGCATAGTGGTAAAATAATGTATATTTATTAAATTTAGCAACTAAAACACTTAAACATGTATTTTTTAAATTTCTTTTTACTAATTTCATTTTTCTAGTAATTTATTTTATGAAAATACAAGTCAAAAAAATTGAGGACTTTTATCACTGATAGTGTGAGAAGCACTGGTTTAAACTACTTGGACAGAATCCTTGTAAATAATGCTAAGTAGACGGTCTTTATCCTGTAAACAACAGGAAGTCATTAAAGGCTTTTAAGTAGGGCAGTATTGAGTCCAGATTTCTATTTAAAAAGGTAATTCTGGTAATACAATAGATTAGTGGTCTTCAAACTTTTTCAAACATACATTCCCATCAGTAAAAATACATTCACCACTCTTACCTCAATTTATTCTTCATAATTATAAACACATACTACCGTATTAACATATTATACTCATTAAAACATGTATAAAATAGAAATGTCATGGGATTACAGTAAAAACTAAAATGCAAACATAAATCATCTTCCCACCTCGCTAATGGATCATCCTGCATATTTTGGAAACTATGGTAGTAGAGAATCCCTCTAGGGAATCACTCTAGGTTAAGGGAGAAACGGAGAAACTGGCTATTCAACCCTCTGACTCATACTTATTAAAACCTAAACTATGTTTACAAAGCAGGGTTGAAAAATAACTACAATTCCATGGTGTTGGGTAATATCTATGGCGGGAATTGAAGCCCTAAGAGGACATGAGGAAAGAAAAGTGCACCAACAAACCCATGCAGGCTAAATGGAACTTAAATCTCACTCACTTTATGGTCACAGGAAAGCTCAAACAACTTTGCTCTATTTGCTAGGCTAAGAAACTAACAGAATTTACAGTAATAAATTTCAAGTTTGTTTAAATATAGTAAAGTTGAGTCTAACTTGGGATAGGTCACCGACAACAACCACATCCTAGACACGGAATCACCACAGTATGTTGTTGTCCTCACAGCTGTACAGTCTTCAGAGGAGTTTATTATGCTTAGCAGCTTCCACTCACTCCATCACTGATCGAGAGAGTTGGTGCTATGAATTTTTCATGTCTGGTTCTCTGTAGGATTTGATTGAAGGAAATTATTATAATATTGTGGCTTTTTTTATATGCATGCTCTTAGCCATCACTAATTAATGGAATATTTGAAAAAGCTGGTGCAGAGATCGAAATTTAATTTGATTTACATTTCCAAGTGGAAGAAACTTACTGAAAAGATTTATTAACCTCCTCAGGTCAAGAATTTAGGCAAATTAAGGACCCTGAGAAACACATTTTTCAGATCCCCAGTAACTCACCAGAATGTAACTTCCTTCTTTTATCTTGAAATTCTGGTTTAACATGACATCTTATGACTATCTTGATAATTTAGGGAAAAGAGCCCGGCCAATTTGTACAGATATTCAAACTCAAAGGCAGTGTAAATTGGGCAGACTACAATTAAACTGCATATAAACTGCATATAATGGGAATTCCCTAGCGTTCAACAGAAGCAGGGAATTTGAACAACCTAAAAACCATTAGCTGTACATGAACTCATTCAAAAATTGAAGTCCATGAATGGCTTCAAGTTTCAATTGCTTCCTTTGGAGTGCACAATTCAGGTTGTATCTAATTTTCATGCTTTTGTCCTCAAAGCCCAGAATTTATAAAGTGCTGATCAAACTGGAAAAGAAATTCTTCAGCCAAGAGTAAGGGTAGTCCTTCAGTCTGACTACAAATAAACACATCTGTTGTCATGCTAATACAGATTCTAGACAGGTATGTGTCTAGCTTTGTGTCCAAAACAAATGGTAATACCTTTTTTAAACCCCTGAGTTCTAAAAAAATAGTTTATTTGGGGCTGCTATTGAAACACTACATTCCTGAAATTCTGGAGACATAAATTCTAGAATGACCTTGATAATTTAAGGCTATATGCTATAAATATTCTTGGAATCCCTTTGATGTCAACATTTGGGATATGTTGACATCAAAGCTGAAACATAATACATGAAACTCAGAATCATAACTTAAAATTGAGGCAGTTTTCGGAATAATTTATTTGGTTAAATACTAATTGTCTTTTTGAACTATTCAAAGTTAATCAATGTACATCAATATTCTGACTATAACCTGACCACTGTGTAGGAAAAAAGTTCAGCTCTTTAAGATATGCTTTTGTATTGCTGTTGGTGGCAGTTTTCCTCAATGGTAGACAACAAAACAAATTTGGGCAATTTCCATACCTTTGGATCTCTAGTTTTATAGTCAGGACCAGGAAAAGGAAAGATCCAGGCATTCATAATTTTCACTAATGATGAGCTTCCACTTCAAATATTCTGTTGAATTCTCTTGTTACTGCAGATTGTAGGTTCTTAACTTCCTCCAGAAATATGATCAGAATATTGTGGCATGCCTATGACTTTCAAAGCAACTCTAAATTTGTGAAATAGGCCAAAGTTGCTACCAATGTTTACCCTTCTCTTGGTTTTTTTTCTCAGAAACCACTTTATCTCTCACTAAATCATATAACTTTTTTTGCATCTACTACACACAAAACAAGGTCATTCTGCATAATGCATCATATATCTTCTTAATATATTATAATATCCATTTTGCAAATGCAGAAAACTTCCTACAATTTTTTAAAAAAGTGGGAAAATTCTTTTAACCACAAGGCCGTCTCACAAATACATGTAATCAATATTAATAGAATTAAAATCTTAAATGTTTAAAACACATACAATCATTATAATATAATTTTTGGCAGGTTCACTTTATAAATGATATTTATCTTTTACTTGTATTTATCTGCATATTTATCTTTCAGCAATTTATTTTAGCTCACTTGATTCAAGATGATTCAACAAATGTACTTCATTCATTGTAATTGATAAAATTTTCTGCTTTAGGAAAACATTATTCATTCACCCAATCTCCTGCTGATGAAATGGAGTTAGATAACCAGGTGAAAGATGATGAAGTATGCTGAAACCCAGTAACCTAAGAAATATAGCCTAGGGGTCTAGATAAAACAAGTGTCTAGAAAACAACCCGTGACCTACTGACTTGGTTTGCTGGTATGCAGCCCAATTTCCCCTTGAATTTCTTCATTCTATCTTCTGTCAGGTCAGACCATGTACTACCACCAATTATAGCCCACCTGGAACACCAGTATGTGTAAAGTGTATATAAATCCTTAACTCCCTGTTAGGGGTACTCAGGTTTTGGATATGAACCCACTGAGTCAGTACTGGTACTAATAAATCTGCTTCTTGCCAGCTATGGTGTCCTCATTTCCTTGGAGTCACTTTCAGAACTTTTAGATTGTTTCCTGCTAGTCACTAACACAAAAACAGGGTTAGAAGTATTTACCTCAACTGTCAACTTTTTTCCTGCTGATTTAACAATTAATTCTTAAAATATTGAGGTAAGAAAAGCAAGAATTAAATATCCTTAAAATATGGGAAATTCTAAAAGCCTACAGTTTTGGAGATCGGGAGGACCCACTCTTACAGCTGTGTTGTTGTGGCCAATTGTTCAAACCTACCTACCTCAATTTCTTCACTTATAAAATAGTAATAAAACTAGTAAGGTAGAAATAGTTCTGTTAAAAAAAAAAGAAGAAGAAAAAGAAAGAAAGAAAGAAAGAAAGAAAGAAAGAAAGAAAGAAAGAAAGAAAGAAAGAAAGAAAGAAAGAAAGAAAGAAAGAAAGAAAGAAAGAAAGAAAGAAAGAATTACTACCGAGGTAAGCAGTTTTACCAAATTATACTCCATTTTGGTTCATCCAACCTAATGCATTTTTGTTAAACTTTAACAAAGCAAATAAATTCAAACTGCTTGGCTGCTAAAGGATAATTATTAAAAGTTTTTAAGTGAAATGCAATTACAAGGATTACTGAATGCTGAAACACTGTCTCAGAATCACAAGTTTCTAAAAGTGAGCTCACCACAGTAAAATATGCAAACACCAACTAGAAGGCAATGTACCATATTGTTATTAGCAGTTGTTTCCCAAAGGAAGGTGAAAGAGTTTGTGTTTGCTTTTAGTTTGTCTTGTGAAAATTCTCTCCAACTTTCTACAATGAATGTTTGTAAGCTTTATAGTTACAAAGATAGTAATAAATAAGCGATATGAACTTATTCAAGTCTTTAAACAGAGAAAACGTGAGTTTAAGACAACATTCCATCTTTAAGCAAAACTATTATTCTGGTGCCAAGCTCATCTTATGTGAGTCAGTTTGTAGGATCTTAATTAGCAAGTGCCCATATCCATAAAGTACCTCCCAGCTTTAATATTTAGTAATTTTCTAATTATTAAAAAATTAATAATCATGATAAAGATCGTGAGAGGTGTAGAAAGAACATTTTAAAGTCAGGATCTCACCTAACTTTGTGCTAATGCTGCAAAGTGAACAGATTTGTTTTCACCCTGTAGAGGGTTATTTAGGGAGCTACACAGTATAAGCTTCTGAGCTTTTTTTCAAAAGACATGTGTGCAAATGAACTGGTAGTCAACTAAGGCTTAGACAGTGTAGAATGTCTTCTCCCCACCTTAGGTGTAACAGATTTCTTTTCCTTGTAGTGCCCAGGCTTTTTCAGTAAGACTACCACGGAGTTTTGCGTAAAGGTTACAACTTGCTTTCTCACATTTAACCATACCAATGTCCGGACTCTAAATACATTCTATCCGAAAAAGACCACGAAAGGCTCACCCTTCTCAATGACGGAGCCAAACCAGCAAACAACTATTTCGAATCCAACGTGTTAGGAGCCATCTGAAGAGAAGACAGAATGCCAAGTGAACACTGTGGCGTTGGGAGGGGCTAGGGGTGTTCAGTCAATCCGCTAGGTGTGCTGGGAGGACTGGGGTGCCCTGGAGGGAGTGATCTGGAAATACTTTACTGAGCTTCACCTAAGAGACGACTCCAGCAATTTTGCCAAAGGACACTGGCCCTCCCCATCTATGAATTGAGGATAAAAGGCCCGAGCGCCAGCCTGAGAACTCGGTAGAAGGACCATCAGGTTTCGAGGTGGGGCTAGGAGTCAAGCCGTGCTCTCAGCGGAGGTCTGGACACCCCGTCCTACCCAGTCGAGCGACCACCTGTTCACGGCTTTCACGGTCACGGGTTGAGGAAAGGCTCCGCCCAGATCTGAGGGCGAAGGATCAGTACCGATCGGGTGCAAAATCCGATCCGTGTTGCTCGCGGAACAGAAATGGGCCGAGATTTGAGCAACAGCAAGGCCTCGAGGGGGCGGGGCGGCTTCGCGGCCTCCCGCGAGCCCGGCTTAGAGGAGCCGAGCCGCTGCGGGATCATCCAGACCCCAGGCACCCCGGCGCGGGCGACGCCCTCCACCCCCGGTGCCCACGTCCTCGCAGAGGGGGGGCGGAGAACGCGCCCGGGCTGGGAAGACAGACTCCGCAAGCAGGAGGGGCTGCCCGCAGCGGGCCTCGGGGCACCGGTCCCCACCCGTGGAGTGCGCGGCCGCACAGCCGGGACCCCCGACTTACCTGGTCGGGTGGCGGCGCAAGGGGGAGCCCGGAGCGGGCGGCCGGTCCGGCGTCAGCCCTCCCTCACCTGGGCGGAAGTGAGAGGTCCGGGGTGACCGCGCCTCACCTGGCAGGCCCTCCCCTCGAACCGGCCCTCCCTGGTCTGGGCGGGGCGCCGCGGAGGCGCGGGTGGGGCGGGCCGGGGGAGCCTGGGGCCTCTGGAGGCCGCCTCCTGGAAGGCGGCCTCCAGGAAGACGGGCAGGGGCGGTTGGTTTCCCCACCTTGTGCAGGTGAAGTTCCACCGGGCGAGGGGGGGCTCAAGAGCCTGGCAGGTGTCTAGGGGCCGAGTGAGCAAATGAAGCGCCAAGTAATGGGAGCAGCTGACACTAGAGTGGGAGATCCGGCTGGTCAGGTGTTGGCGGTTTGAGGACTGAGTGGAGAGGGACATCCCGAGATCAAGGAAATTGAAGGTTATTGATGAAGGGATTTGGTCAACTCTCTCTAACCCCATCGTTGTTCTATTCCTTCCCCCATCACCTTCCTTTTCAGTTTCCATATCCACTGACTCAACATGAAATTCTAACAGCGGGTTATTTTTTCATGTAGTTGGAAAAAAAGAACTTAGCAGCATTTGCTAGCCCTATGAGTGGCGCTAGGTTACACGTTATCTCATTTACTCTGTGAAGGAATTAAGAAGAAACTGCATCTGACTGGTTAAATGTAAGTTTGGGACTCAGCATCTGACTCAAGTATGTCGACTTTACTACACATTTTTACTATTTAAATCTTGATATCGTTAACTTTTGACTGAGAAAAATCTGTGCAAAACTCAATGGCATTACACACTTCTTTGTAATTTTGAGAATAGGCATTTTACTTTGCCTAATAGTCTACATGTTAACGATAATCCACCTTCCAATACCTTTGTCATCGAATGAATGCAACATTTGTTTAGCAATGCTTAAATCTTTGTAAAGTGGATTACCTGTGCCCAAAAGAGGCGGTCTATATACAAAACTGCTACAAAGCGAAGACATTTAAGATCATGCACTCAGCACTTTTCTGCTTCAAAGGAAGCATCATTTGTTGGCCTGGTAAAAATATATTATCAGCATGGTCCATGCTTTTTTTGGAATTTAGCTATTGAGAAACAAACCTATTAAATTACCAAATAGATTGAACCAGACCTTCAGAAAATACCATGCCCACTGAAATCACTAGTGTTCAAGCAGATGTTAAAGAGGTGTTTGGGATTTATGTATGTATAATGGAGAAAAAATACTTCCCAAGTCAGGGGTACTGTCTGAAGGAGACCATCATTTCAATGTCTTACTTTGCAAACATTGGGTTTCTTCTAACACAGTTATGAACATATTCCGTCTCAAAAAAATGACTGAACTGACCATGAAACAAAGTTCAAAGTCCTTTTCCAAGGCCCTCTATATACCCTCCTTGCTTTTCAAACTCACTTCCTGGAACTTCACTTCTCCAGGAGCTTACTCTGGCTTAAAAGGTTTGCTGTGTCCTTAGTGTCACAACAAGGCTTTCCTCTTGGTTACTCATGTCTGGAATGTAATATAAGCCTACCATCCTCCAAGGCTATACTCAAGTCTCACCTCTTTGGGCTGTCTCCCTAAACACTCCATCACATTTTATCCATGTTTTGTATTGTTTCATGTTAGCATTTTTTAAACTCTTACAGGAATTTTAAAAAACATATTCAATACATATTTTAAGATGCTTACTCTGAAAACTGACCTGAAAATCAGGAGTATCCTTTTCATAAAACGTTGAACAGAATTTTTAGTTTATCTCTGATATCCAAGAGTTCTACTATTTCCTAAATCAATTGACTTTCACAAGTTACCTAATTCTTCTAATAATAGTAAAAATGCATGAACAGTGCTCAACTTCACATGGTAGTTTTGAAAATTAGGTGGAAGGATGTAAGTATTGTTTAACCATTTGCACATACAAGAAAATGATCAAAAAATGAAACAGTACGTAGATGGGAATGAGCATGACATACAATGACAGCAGGAGAGTCACAAGTAGGAAAAAAGCGAGGCCAGGGCAGATTGTGGAGGACCTGAAAATAACCACAGAATATTTCAGGTAATGAGTTTACCCTTCATCTCTAAGAAATTAAAGAATTATGGAACATTTTAAATAGCATTTTTATTGTTTGTTTTTTTTTTAACATCTAATGATTAGTTTTTATTTTTTTTAATTATTTTTTACAGCATTTAAAAAGCAGAATTTCAAGGAAGGTAGAGGTCCCCTCTTTTTACTAATTTCCCCTACAAGAGCAATGAGTCTATTAGCTGACAAACCTACGTTAACATCTCAGTCTAACTTGTGTACAATAATATGGGTTTTCAGGAATATGTAATAACATATCAACCCCTTTAATATCAGAATACTTCCAGTCCCAAAACTTGTGTTCTATTCATATCCACCACCAACCCAACTCCTGGTAACAACTTAACTATTTACAGTCTCCAGTTTTGCCTTTTCCAGAATGTCAGTTGAAATAATACAGGGTGTAGCTTTTTCCACATTGACTTCTTTTACTTAGCAATATGCATTTAGGGTTCCTTCATGTTCTTTAATGGCTTGAAAGGTTAGCTTTTTTTAGCACTGAATAATATTCCACTATCTGAATTTACCAGTTTATATACCTATTTGCCTTCTGAAGGAAATCCTTGTGGCTTCCAAGATTTGGCAATTCTGCTATAAACATGTTTGTGGGTTTTTGTGTACACATAAGTTTTCAACTCTGTTAAGATGGAAGGAACTTGAATAATGTTTTGAAGGTTTGCTTAATGAAAGATTCTGGAATTAGTTTAAAAAGTGAAGGTTGGCAAAGCTGGTGAAAGGGTGTAAAATCAAAAAAAGAATCCACCATAACAAGATAATGATTTTCACCCAGATAGAGCGAAAATGTAAGACTGAAAAAATGGCATAAAGTGAAGGTCTTATTAAGTGATGAGTCAAAGTTAACTTTTTAAAAATCATGATGTCGTATGTCTAAACATCAGACCTTCCATCCAACTATGCCACCTAGAAAGCATTTCACCCACTGCTCTGCTTGGCTGCCAATCTCTTATCTCTCTCTTCAGCAATGGTGAGACGGATTCCTTTTCCTCGGGGAAGAGAAATCCACAGTTTGTTACCCTTGCCAATAACAAAGATATTGGAGAGACGGGTGGCAAAGCTGTTGCCATTAGCATCTTTCACATGGACAACATCAAAAGAACCAGGGTGTCTCTCTCTATTGGTGATCACACCAATTCTTCCCAGGTTAGCACCTCCGGTTACCATACACAGGTTACCGGTGTCAAACTTGATGAAATCTGTAATCTTGCCAGTTTCCAAATCAATTCGAATGGTGTCATTCACCTTGATGAGCGGATCAGGATAGCGGATGGTACGTGCATCGTGGGTGACAAGATGAGGAATTCCTTTGGTGCCCACAATTATCTTTCTAACTTTACACAACTTATACTTGGCCTCCTCAGGTGTAATGCGATGAACAGCAAAGCGACCTTTGGTATCATAGATCAGTCGGAAATTTTCTCCAGTCTTGTCAATGCTGATGACATCCATAAAACCAGCAGGGTAGGTTATATCAGTGCGGACTTTGCCATCAATCTTAATGAACCGCTGCATACATATCTTCTTCACCTCATCCCCTGTTAGAGCATACTTGAGCCTGTTCCTTAGGAAAATGATGAGAGGAAGACATTCTCTCAGCTTGTGGGGACCAGTGGATGGACGCGGAGCAAACACTCCCGTCAGCTTATCCAGCATCCAATGCTTTGGAGCCGCAACTCGCTTCAGATGTTTTTTGGGGCCACGAGCCATGGCTGGGCTAGGCACAAAAACAGTTAAAGTTAATTTAATTGAAGAGAGGGCAGTTAGATATCACCAAACAGAGGATACAATCAAAAAATACTTGAGACCATAGAATAAAGAATCTCTAATATGCAGAAAAGTATAACAAAGATCTACAATAGTCATGACATCATGAATTTATCACCAGAGGGAGAGAAATTCCCACTTTAGTGAAATAAAAAAATTTGGGGAGCATAACTATCTTTTATCTCTTAATGTTTCTGTTCTAAGCATGGTGACAGGAGTTGTGTAAGTTATTCCAGAAATTTGTTTGATGGGCAAAAATTGTCAATGTTCATTAGATATATGTCGGAATCTTAGCAATGAAAAGATCCCAATATAGAGGGAGCTCTTGTGTCCCAGGGGAAGCTTTTCTTCATGAGCCACTGGTAATCTTTTCTTATGTTTCCACACAGTAATTTTCATCTTGGGCTGTGGTACTCATGTCCTTTACTTTTTACAGAAAATCTTTAAAATTCTATAGAACTGCTACATGATAAATTTGACACTGAAAATATATGGAGATGAGATTAAAGGACTTGTTTTTGCTAAAATTAAAGCAGTAATCCTTTACTCAGATGATGCTGGTAAATATTTTATGAAGTCATAACAAAATAAAGGGCAGTGTTTTTAAATACACCACCAATCAAAGAGTTTGTACTATTTCTTAAACACACAAAAATTCTGTGGTATTTCTTTGTACTGGAAGACTCGCTTTTCAGTTTACACATTGCAGGAGAGAATGAAGATAACCATTAGAATCATAAAAAGTTTTTGTAACGGACTAATCAGTAAAGCACAACCATTTCCAAACAGTGTTCAAAATTTATACAGAAATGACAAACACAAAAATCAGAACCATTCCTTATGTAACAACAAAAAATCTCATTCTCGTCTAAATTTCAAAACACTCAAGCAAGAAAGTTGCTCTTCCTTTTACCTTCTGATTTCCTTTAGCTGAATTCAAAACTCAAACTAGAGCATTGATAATGCTAATCAAATTGCAAAGTTATTTTTTACTACCAAATATTTGTAAGAGGTTTTTTTATATACCTTTATACCTGTATTTAACCTAATATCCCTTTCCTAAATTTCATCTCAGTGAGGTTCAGGGATGGTGTTGAACTGTCTATTACAGACATTATTGGCACTCTTTAAAAGTTAAAAATGAATGGCTAGTTTTCTAGGCTATACATATTTTGGTAGTCTTGTGTCCTATGAAGACAAAACACTAAGCTTCAGCCTATGAAGCAGCCGGGGCGGTTCGAGTCCCACCTGGGGCCCGTAGTGAGACCTAGTTCCAAAAAAAAAAAAAATAGCTGGGCGTGGTGGCGCTTGCCTGTAATCCCAGCTACCTGGGAAGCTGAGGCTGGGGATTGCTTGAGTCTGTGGTACCCCGGGCAATGAGAGCCTGCGGTTCCACGGGCAAAAATAGCAAGACCTAACCTCAAAAAAAAAAAAAGACAAAACACTGATCATTCAGTGTCTGGACTTTGAATGATGCTAATGCTAAGGAAAAATATTGCACTCCCAGTACTGTTTGGAGGAAATACATACATACATACATACATACATACATACACACACATACATATTATTAGATAATGAATAATGGACTAACGATTATTTATTAAAGACAATCAGACAAAAATTTTTTCACCATTTTGGAGGAAATATCTTAAAACACTTGTCTTATTACATTACTCTGGGATGGATTTCTACTATAACAAACTATACTTAAACTGTTTTTCCCACAACAAACATTAACTGCTTAACTGTGGGCTTGGTTCACTTTTTTAGTCTCTAGGGTCTCACCAAATGTTGGATACAGTAAATAGGTGGTAAGTATTTTTATGACCTGAAGAATATATGAATGAGTGATTAAATGAATGAAGAAATAAGGAAACAGTAATGTGCGAAGAAGGAAAAGCACGAAAATTGAGGATACATAAGACAGATTTAAAACTGAACTAGTTGAATTTCAAATGTTTTACACTTAAACCAGCAGTCCTAAAAGTTTTAATGATAAAATCACAGTAACGCTGTAAAATTGGCTTTAAAAAATCGGAAACGCAGTTACAGTACTAAATACCACTGCAAATAGTTTTAATTCCTCCCCTTCAAAACACTTTTCCTCATACACAATCCTACTGTTCCCAACATATGGACTCTGGAGAAGGGCATCACCAGGAAATTCGTTAGAAATGCAGTGTCCAGACCTACTCTCCCTTACCAAAAATCACCCTTGAATGTTTTAACAAGAGCTCCATGTGATTCGGACGGTCCCTAAAGTTTGAGGAAGCAACTCCATAATGTAACGTTTCAAAGATAGACCTGTTGTGAACATTAAATAAAATTAAAAATATTTTTATGTTAGAAGAGAGAGCGAGCGAGACAGAGACAGACAGAGAGAGTGAGAGAGAGAGAGAGGCAGAGAGAGAGAGAGACAGACACGTGGGGCTGTAAAGACGAACCACGGGCGCTCAAGATGGCAGACAACTACCAGGTCCACACGAGGGGAGAGAAATACACTGTCCACAAATTAACAACGATGTAATAAAGTAAATTTACTACAAAATTTCTCAGGAGAATCAAGCTTTCACATTTTGTTCAGTTTTAGATATCCTCACTACAGAACTTTTAGAACAAACTGAAAGCTATGTTGAAAAAAAAAACTTTCATAAACTGCGGTCTCGTGGCGTAGGCCTTTCCCTCCCCTGAACACTCTTATTAAAAATAGAGGCCTATCTTGGAGCCAGAGTCGTTAAGTTCTGTTGGAAGCAGCCCTTTCTTCTCCCAAATAACACGGAGGCGACTGTATCGTTATAAAAAAGGTCAGGTTCTGATATTGAGCCAAGACCAGTATTAATCCCAACTCGGTCACCTAGTAACCAAATTCAACGTGCTTTTTAGCGTCTGAGACCGATACGAAAACCGTAAACCCAAATCCTACCAGTATTGAAGGAGAAAGGGTCTGTAAAGCGGTTATCAAAACGCCGGGCGCTGAGGGAGATTTAGAAGGCAGCTGACTCACTGCGGCGTTACCTCCGGCGTGAGGAACCGAAGGCGGGCAGAAGGTTCCACGAGCTAGTCTTCTCTCTTCCGGTTAGCAAAGAGGAAACAAAGCTTTCGGCGGCGCTCCCTCCGGTCTGCGTACTAGGGAACCCTCCTGCAGGAGCGCGTGGCCCCTTTAAGAGGCGGTTCCCTCCGCTCTTCTCCAGCCCACGCCCGGCGAAGGCGGAACCGGAAGTAGCGGGGAACGCGCGGGTTCCGAGCATGGCGGCCGCCTGGCCTTCGGGGCCGGTTTTTCCGGAGGTGGTGGCCGCCCAGTTTATGAGTCTCCTCTGGTTCGTGTCAGCCACCACGGGACCTTGGGGAGCTGCCGCCACCGCCGCCATCGGGGGCGAGGAGACGATTAAATGCGAGGACCTCAAAGTGGGACAATATCCTCTGTGAGGAGCCCCCCCCATGGGGGCAAGGTAGATTTGCAGTCCCTAGTGGGTCGCGGCCCTCAACGGGGCTAGGGTTGTAATGGAGGGAACGATGACCTTTGGCTTTTAATGTCCGAGGGATCCGGAGAGGTGACGAGACCTGGGCATCGGAAGAGCAGGGACTCTCCAGTGTTGTTTCCTTAGTATTTATTGGTCATTGTGTTTCCTCTCTGAGAAGCTTTTTTCCCCTTTTTTTAACCGGTGGGCTTATTCTACAAACAGATCCTGACGTATTCCAGGCCCAAGGCACTAATGATGCAAAAAATTATTAGTAGACTCGGCCTTCTAAGTTTGCTGATTGAGGAAGAGACAAATACGTCGTTAATAGCGATGTAGCAAGTGTATGTTTTCCACTTACTATTAGATTTCTGCAAATATTACATAATGTCACCGTCAATTTTCAGGAGATGCCAGACTGCCAGGGGACAAATTCCTGCTGCACTTTATAACCTTGAACACATTACTTGAACTCTGTCTTCTGAAGAAATGTGTAGATATCCAGGATACCAACTTAAAAGCTCTGTTGAAATATTTAAATTAGATAGATACATTGCTTAAATGATGTCTAGCACAGAGTAAGAACTTATGTTAGCTATGCATTTACAGATGAAAAAATTGGGCTGAGGGGTTGAATGGATCGATTCAATTGACACAACTCTGATAATGGAAGACGTTAAGTGGGAATTACATTCAAATTTTATGAAAAATTAGATGACTGTTTAATGCAAATTATAGAACAAACTAAAAAAATAATTATGGAAGACTTAAAGCTTTTATGAGAGAAATTCTTAAAATTCTGTCTTATATTTTTGTTAGCTGGGGAGAAGCACTGCTAATCAGGTTTTTACACACTAGCTCTGACTTGCTGAATACGTGAAGTTTGAGAGTCGTTGACCTAGTAAGTTGAGTCTTTTCTTTACAGAAAATGTCTAGGTAGTTCTAAGAAATTAACTGGGCATTATGAAGAGTTGAGCTAGAGAGAAAAGGCTGAGCATATAGGAAGGAATATGAGGTGATGATAACTGGAAAATGTTATCTCCTACCATAGAAATGAGGTTTTTTTTTAAATAATGGCTCAAAAACTTTACAGTGTACAAACTCTCAAACAGCCCTTTACAGGGGTTGTCAAATACAGCTTATTTGTTATGTGAAATTATGCATGTGGCAATACTTGGGACTCCATAGGTTAATTCAGCAGGATCTCTGGAAACTGATTTTTTTAGCCCAAAGTTCTCTTAAAATAATCATGTATAGTCTGTGCTTGTCTATGCCTGGTATTCTTAAAGGATGACATCTTCTAGAGTACATATTGTTATACTTTCCCTATAAAAAAATAGTTTCAGGTATTAGTGACATACAAGTATGTTTGTGCTTGTTTACACATAGCAGCCCTTCTTTGAATATATAATTAAGCTATTAAAGACAATAATATTTATGTTGGAAAGTAGTTAATATTTCCTTGACTTTTCTTACATATATTTGTAAAGATCCAAAAATAAATGATGCTACCCAAGAACCAGTTAACTGTACAAACTACACAGCTCATGGTAAGACTTCTAGAAACATGTTCATTGAAAATAATTCCTTAGACTTTATTTCTTAAATTATTGTATGATCACTAAAAGGAAATAATGTGTTTTTTAATTAATGTTTTTGGTCTAGAACAACTTAAAATTGGAGAACTGCCTAGGAATTGTTACTATTTAATTTAGAAAAGACTACCCTCCTAATTATATAAATATTGGAGTTTATATTTTCATTCATTTTTTTCAAGCCTGTGAGATAATTTTATATAGCTTATTTGATGCCATTATTTGCCAATCTCTACTTTACAAAGGTACTTCTTTAGATTTTTAATTACTCAAAAAGAACTTGAAATATGTGTTAGTTCAATATGTGTTAGTACAGTGAGGGGGCATGTCACACATAGACTTTCAATATAGACTTAGGTATCCAGGTATGGAAATAGTATGGTAATGATTTTAATTATATGTTAGTATTTTCATAGCTACGTCTGTTAACCTTTGCCCTATCTCTGTAGATCTTATTGTTATTTCCCTCCTTTTATCTGGAGTCAGCATAAAAAATAGCTATGTAAACAACATTTATTATTTTGTAATATTTACTTCTGAAGATTTTTTTTATTGTGTTCTCTATTCCATGTAACTTCAACCAAAAACCAAGTTCCTGCAGTAGTTTGACTTCAAATGCTATGTTTTCTTTCAGTTATATCATAATAACTCTGTAAAGCTTTCTGCCTTAACCATGAGAAAGCTATGAGCTAAATTTTTGACTCAGTGTCTTCCCTTTGTGTTTCCTAGATAATTTCTTCTTCACTGCTTCCCTTCACTATTTTTCTCTTTTTTAAATGGTTCTGGGTTGTGTTACATATACAACTTTTAGTGCAAAAATTTCATTGTTTTACAAATTCAAATACAATAAAAAAATACAATGAGTAATGTAGATGGAACTATCAGTTCAAAAAAAAGGGTACAAAGTCATTGCAGATCTTTTTCTAGCTTTGTTTCTCAGTGTACTATTGTGGCCTAAAAAAGGACAGTGATTTCCTGAAAACCTTAAAATAAGACAGAAAATAAATTCTGTTTTCTCTCAATAAAACTCTAAGGTCTCTGTGTTTTTACTTAGATTGCTATACAGAGTTTTGTGTATACTTTCTGGAAAGAAAATCTATAATATTGATACTAAACAAACATTTACTGAAACTAACTAGCCTGTTAGTCTGAAATGGTGACTAAGGAACAGGCACCTAACATTTATAGAATACCTAGTGTATGCTATGACTTGTGGTAGGTAATTTATGTCATATTTAATCACCGTGGTCCTATGATATAGCTAAATTTAATACTATTTTATCTACGCAGATTCCAAGATTCTGAAAGAGGCAGTGCATACATAGATCAGTCTCATTCCAAAGTTCTTTTTTTTACACTGTGAGACAATAAAGACATTAGAATAGTACTTGTTAGGAATAAATTCCTAGCAGTACTTACTGGACCATAGTAAGTTCTACAAAAATATTTCCTCTTATCCCTATCTTACTGTGTCATCCAGGGTCTGAGTAAAGATCAAAATTTGCTAAGTGTTGGACTAATATACTACATCAAGCCCTAGATGAAACAGAAAACATATTTAAAACAAACTTAATTTTTGACAACCATTTTTACAAGTTGATGTAAGCTTAAAAAATCAGACTAAAATTTAGTAAATTGTCAAAGAAAAATAAAACAAATATTCTTTACCTAGATGTGAAGTAAAGGGCAGTAAATACTGTATAATCCCCCCTTTGTCACCTTTTTGAGGGGAGATAGAACTAGATGAGTTGAATTATGCAGTTAACCCTATAGATATAGATATACAGATTTAGTAGCTTTTCCTATCTAAATCTCATGTCAGGTATTTTGGGAGGTGATTTGTTACATGCTTTTCTAGTCTTACAAAAGATTGCATGCTTTCCTTCAGAAAAATGTAATTGTATCTTGCCTTCTTCTGCCTTCAGTTCCATGTTTTCCAGCACCCAACATAACTTGTAAGGATTTTGGTGGTAATGAAACACATTTTACTGGAAGTGAAGTTGGTTTTCACAAGCCCGTATCTTGCCGAAATGTGTAAGTACTATTACTCAAGCTAAAGTTTATCTTAACTGCCTATATTTTAGCTTGAGCACATGGAGTGAAGAGATCAAGACTTTGTTTGTGGGAAAGATTGTGCACAAATATAACTCATCTTTTTACTTGTCACGAGACCTCTATTACAAGTGTACATATTATTTTATAAATGCGATTTAACAATTATATAAAAGCTCAGTGTTTACTGTGTGACTTAAACACTATAAATGGCCTCCTGCCCCATCAGTTAAGTTTATGCTACCAAATAAGTAATGAAAAATTCAGTTTTCAAAATTTGGGAGAGTTCTAAAATGTAAATAAAAGATTGTGTGCCTGTTGTGTTGAAAAAGATGTTAATTTTTTTTGTACATTAAGGGCATTATGAAACTTGGTTTCACCCTTTCAAATACATATGAGTGATGAATGGTAATGTTGAGCGAATTCAAGAGATTTTTAACTCTTGGACATTTAGGCAAATAACTTTCTTATATTAGGAATGTTCTATAGGGGACTTAGTTTGCTTTTAATTTTTGCTTTTGTAGTGTTAAGATTTTATTGTTATTTATTCTTTTTGCTAAAAGCATGATTTAGTTTTGCCCACTTTATTAATTGCTGGCATTGTAATTTTTTATCTTTTAGCTATATGTTGTTGCATTTTATTTGATAACACCTATTTGCGGTTTTATCCAGAAATAATCACAGTGCAAATGTTTCTATAAATTATCAGATTTCTTAGAAATTACTGTAAGTAGTTCTCTTTTGACCCTACTTCACTGAATTAATAAAGGACTTTAGAATCTGTCTGGCTGTGTAATCCTAAACCAGTCACTTTAGCTTCTAGATTTCTAAGATCACCTATTAGAAAGGTATAAGTTATTAAAAGGAATTATTTCCAAAAGTACTTGGATGCAGTTTAGTCCATTTTTAAATTTATAGATTGATATGTCTACCTTAAATATTCCAATGATCTAAGATGCCATAGGTTATAACAAATAAAATCATCTGTTAAGAATAGCTGACCACTCAATGTAGAACTTACAGGTTCATGTATAACCTGTAATGATAACACTACAATGGTCTGTTGCTTATTCTAAGTTAAGTGATTTTTCTTATACTATCTCTGGGTTGATTAGGTTCAATGTGATTGAGCTGCACTTACCATACTCACAAGACATTGATTCCAATTATAATAAGAAGTATAGCTATCTAAGAAATGAGATACTCTAAGTCAATGGGGGCCAACTTAATCCCCTCCTATGTACATAATTCCAAAGTAGAATTTGCTTGATGAGCATTGAATCAGAACAAGAGAAGTTAGATTGGTAGTTTTAATAGAAAGTCTTGTAATTAAGATAACCTGACATAATTTTCCTTTATCAAGATATACAGTTTTTGTCTATCAAAAAGCCAGCTGCCTATCAGCTACTAAATTCCTTGACAGAGTTCTTATTCAAGTTTCTTATAAGTGTCCCTTTTTCAAATTTAGTTTTTTCCTTCTATTAAATATTCTTTTTAAAGTTACGTAGATTATATATTAATACATACATATATATGTATGTATTACTCTGTATTAATACATAGAGTATTAATACATAATTAAAATGCCACTGTAATATTGCACATATAACCATTTTATAATGTAGTCTCCAGAAAATAAAGTCTAGTATCCACATCTGATTAATTACCAAGTCTTTGTATTATCCATCTATATTAGTTAGAATAGACCAACTACTATAACTCACATCTTTAGAATTTCAGTGACTTAACACAATAAAAATGATCTCTCATTCACATATTTTCCAATTTGTGTTGACTGAAAAGACTAGATGAGGTGAGGAGGGTGGGTGCTTCATGGAGTCATGTAGGGCCTTGCTCCTTTCATCTTGTGGCTTCACTTCCCTTAGTCCTGAGAGTCCTTTTCATTCAGCCAACATGCAGGAAAGAGAATAGGGTGATCTTACTGGTGGAGTATTTCATTGACTAGATTTTGAAATGGTGTTTATCCAATAACCAATATGACTGAACTTAACTGCAAGGTGGTTTTAGAATATGTACTTTAGCTATATGGGCGTAAGAAATAGAAAAAATGGTTTGGTAAATTGTCAGTCTCTTCTACACCACCAGTTTTCAGATTATTCTTTAGTGTGTTTAATTAATATCAGTACTTGCTTTTCTAATTTCATTCTTCTTTCCATTTAATCTTATTAAAAAACATATGCCTGTAAAACCTTTCCTTTAGGAGTGTTTCATTATAACTCAGTATGTTTTTTGACCATTTTGAAATTTGCTAGTGAACTTTGTGTGATATTAAATGGATATTTATACTCCATTTCTTAATTTTTCTCAAATTACTCCTTTTCCTTAGCATATTTTATTTCTTTGATATTTATATAAAACACTCTTTTTTGCTTCCAACTCCTTTTCTTTTTCCTTACATCTTGATATCACAGAGTTATATTCTTGCCCCTTTTCTCTGTTTTACTTACCTACCACTTTGTCGTCTCACCATTTTTATATATATTAAGGTCCCACATAGAATCAATTATCTCTGCCTTAAAATAATTTCTTCTTTTGTATTAGTGAATGTACGTGTTACCCAGTTTCTTAAGCATAAACTTTGGGGTTATTCTTGACTTCTTTTCCCTCATTTGTCATATTCAGTCTGGTTGTTTCTACCTTCCTAATATTTCCCTTTTCTTTTTCAATTTTCTCTCCCATTGCTGCTTCCAGGGTATGGTGTTGGGTGGTATAGCTGAGCTTTGTTACTTCCAGTATTTGATAGCATGAGTTAATACAAAATCTCCTAAATTACTTTTCTACTTCTAATACGGCTGGGCTTCTACTGCCCCTTGTATAAAGTCTGACTTTCTTGTCATTTTAGATACATAAAAATTAGTTATCTTTTCCATTTACTGTCTCCCCTAACTCTCCCTGCAACTGTTTCAATTGTGAGTTCAATAAGTAGGAAATCCACATGTTCAGATTTGACTTAAAATTGTAGGTCTGGCTCCCTGTTTATTCTTTTAATCCCCCCTCCCCCATTTGCAGCAGAATTTCTTGAAAGAATTTTCTAATATTTCGTCAATTCTTTTCTTTCCATTCTTTCTTAAGCCCTCTTATTCTGTCATTTGCTCTGATCAGGTTTTCAAAATTGGACTTGCTAATGTTTCTACTTTTAGGTTAAATTTAGTGATAAGTTCTCCAGCTTTTTCTTATGTGATCTATTGACCATATTCAACACACTTGATCACTCTGTTCTTATACATTATCTTCACTTGGCTTCCAGGCTATTATACTCTTGTTAGTACCTTCTCTGTTTCCTTCCTTTTTTCTTCTGTTTGACTTGGTCCCTTAATGCTGGAGTATTTCAGGGCTCAGTCTGGATCTTTTTACTCTACTTACAAAGCAGCTTTAATACATCTCATGTGCTTGTGACTGATTTTTATCATCAGCCCAGATTTCTCTCCCAAGTAAGTCCAACTGTCTTTTGTACAACTCCACTTGAATATCTCATAAGCATCTCAAACTTGGACATCCAATGCTGCAGTCCTGGTCATCTTTCTAAGATTTAGTTCACCCTTAATTTTCCCCCAACTCAGTTAATACTGCCTTTATCCCTTGAGTTGTTACAGATAACTATTAGACATTATCATTACTTCTTTTTTTTATTCATATCCTAAGTCTGTATATCATTATCTTTCTGTCGATCTTCTATTATATCCTAAATATTTACATCAAGTCTGTATGTCTGTACTAGGAAATATTCAATTGGTTAACTTCAGAGTATATCCAGAATCTGATCCCTTCCCACTCTTTCCTGTGTTATTATTCCAGGTCAAGCCACTTCTACTTTTACCTGGATGACTAGAATAGTATTTAAACTGCCTGTCCCTGTGGTGGTTTGAATTTGTTCAGCAAGTATGTTCCTCTTAGTCCGTTAAGTGGTCAGTGTATACTTCCCACTCATTGATTTTGAGTTTGATTCTATTTGACCTGTATATTAGCAGATGTAAATTTAAGCAAAGGTTTGAATGTGCCTGTGGGGTTTAACTTTCATGTCCTGAAAAAACTTACCTCAGTAGCTACCTTCAACCTGGGCCCTAGATACACTTAAGTAAATCTGATTGGAATTTAATCTGCAACCTAGATTCAAACTTAGAGTTAAACCTGAGGCCTGAGGCATCTCTGATATCAACCACAGCCATTCACAATTTACAAATGTGAGAATAATTGCTTATTGTTATGTGCCACTGAGTTTTAGGATAATTTTTTATACAACATTATGACAGTAGCTCACAAATACTTCTCTATGGTCTATTTTCAGCACAACAGCTAGAGAGTGATTATTTAAAAATCCAAATGAGGTCATATCACACTTCTACTTAAAATCCTGCAGTTACTTCTATCTCTCAGAAAACGCAGACTCTTCGGTGAGAATGATCTGTTCTCCTTGTCCTTGTTAACTTTCTGATCTCATCTTCTGTTTTTCCTACCTTTCCCTCCATTCCTCTACAGTGATTTCCTTAGTAGACCTTAAACATGTCAGGAATGTTTCCTTTGCAGAAGAAATTTCTTTCACCTTTGACACTCTTCTCTCAGAGATGTGGAATAGCTGACTGGCTACCACCTTAACATCTTTGCTCAAATAACCACTTTCTCATGAAACCTACTCTCATCATCCCATTTGAATAACCCTACTTGGAGCCCTGCCATACTGAATTTCCTGTACACCCTGCTCTTTGTTTTTCCATAAAATTTATGGTTTCCTAATATGATTTACTTTAAAAAATGTTTTCTTGCTGCCTCTAACTTGCAAGCTTTTTAGGAGCAGGAATCTTTGTTTATTAATTAATCTTAGTAGCCTAGAATAGTGTCTGACATGCAGTGGGCACTTGAAAAGTAGTATGTGAATAGGTGAATGCACCATTTAACTAATAATTGATTATTGTGTTTTCTTGTATTTACATGTTAGAAATATATGCATGACATTCAGGTTTTAACTTTGTGCAGAAATGGTTATTCATACAAAGTGGCAGTTGCACTCTCTCTTTTTCTTGGATGGTTGGGAGCAGATCGATTTTACCTGGGGTACCCAGCCTTGGGTAAGTATGTTTCATTTTTTTTAAAAAGTCTTGTGAAATTTGTCATCAGATATTTGTATTCTTAAAGATTAAGTTCTCTGCATTTATTGGTGTGTACAAGTTCCATGTAACTAATTGAATAGTTACTTTTCCTCTGTGAGTATAGAGGTAGCTCAAGTAAATAATTCCTATACTTTTGTCTTCATGGAAAAGGACCTGTTCAAGATAGTGTAGGCACTTAATTCAGACAACAGATTTGAGTTGTCATTGCTAGTTCTGGGCATGCAGTGTATGTTCAGTGAGTATTTTATTAAGCAGACTACCTATCCCTTCAAAAAAATATTTTCCTTCTACTTCCGCTTCTGTCAGTGTTGCTTTGGGAGTAGAAACCACTTGCTTCAGGAGAAATTGGGCTTAGAGCTTTGGCAGCCATCATAAAGGTTTGGTGCCCGACTTAGCTACCTTTAGCAAACCTCCCATACCTTCCTTCTGACTAGTATTAATGGAGAATTTACCATCATTACTAATGTTATGAAAACTTTTTACATTTGGTAATAGCTTTTGTTTAAACAGTACTTTCACTTATCTGCCCTTATTTAAGTCCTACAGCTCTCTGAGTTTATTGTCCTCTTTAAATCTTCTTTGACTGTAAGGGAATTATCCCGAGGAAGGTTAGAGGGATTTACTGATTCTGCATGCCTTGCTTTATTCTATGACATATCTGTTGTTGGTCATCCTTGTTTTATAGGTAGGGAAATTGTCACAAGATTAAGCGGTTTACCCAAGGACACTCAGCTAGTGACCCAAATTTGAACCTAGACTTTTTGGCTCAAGAGATCATGTTTTTTCTTTTCTGTGGTACTCTGCTTCTATATTAACCTTTTACTGAACAAGTTCAAAGTCTGAATGCTCTGCTGTCCCACTAGCATAGCTAATCTTACTCTTTCTTTGGTTCTACCTAATAAAGATCAAAGTGGAATTTTCACTGTGGGATAAGTGTAAAATATGTTTTTGACAATGCTATCTGGAACTCTGTTAAAAAGTCATAAATCTAAGTCAAAGTTTAAAATAATAGTTATATATGTGTATATGAACATATATGTATGCATGTGTATGTATGTATATCCACTAGATAATATCTTTTCAATGACTACTACTTGTTAAGTAAAGTACTCTGAAAAAAATAATGATACTTACATATGAGTTGAAAGGAAATAAATATGTTGGTAGAATAGTTTATAATATAGCTCTATTACAGATACACATAACAGTGCTGAAAATATAGAAAATGGACTAAGGTAGCCTTGGTATGAGGGAATATCTTTTAGATGAGGTGACATCTGAAGTAGATTTTGAAGGATGAACAAGAGATGTGGGATATTACAGAGGACAGCATAAGCAAAGGCACAGGATCGAAAGGAGCATGGTGTATTGAGAGAATGGTAGCTAATGCTGTAGACAGAATGACGATAGGAGATGACATTACTGCAGAGGTAGCTTGAGTTCAGACTTGGATGTCTTGCTATGGAGTCTGGACTTTACCCTTTCACCATCAGAAGCCATAAATATTTGTAAGCAGAGGAGTTTCATTATTAAATTTAAATCTCAATTTTCAGAAATTTGAGAAGTATGGGAAATGGCTTAGAGTGGAGGAAGATTGGTGGCAGAAACTGGAAGTAGCCTTGGCTTGGGTGATAGCACAACTGAGGTTTCATACCATTTGTTACAGTATCCTACCTTTCCATATAATACATGAAAATCATGTAATGCACAGAAGACCATGACCTACCAAAATAAAGATCAATTATTAGGTGATCTCTTTTTAGATGATAGATGGATAGGCGGACAGATGAACAGATGGATAGACAGTGAAACTAGATTCATAATGAAAAAAGCAAAATGGCATGCTGATAGAATATATATAAAACCTTAACCTTAATCCTTGTATTTTCTTGTTCTCTTCAAGAGAACAGAACTATATATATCCACCCCCCCCCAAAAAAAAAAAAGATTTCTAATATTAAAAAGTTCTCTAAAGTCTAGGAGGAAAGAAGGAACACTTCTCTGGAATTTATTCTGCGATGATTTTGAATTGTAACTATATTTTTCAAATAGATTTTAAATACTCACTTTTAAACTTGCAATACTTTTCAGATCAGCTATCATGTTTGTTGTAGTGTATTAATGTTTTTCACTTACTGCAGCACATAATGTATTAATAGGTATTGTGCGATTTCTCTCCTGCAGATTAAACTCTAGTTAATAAAGTTGTGTGTGGTGTGGGGGTTGGGGGATGGAGAAAGGGGTGTGACTGTTTAGTGAGTTAGTATTAGTTTCTGTCATTAACTTTAGTCAAAGAACCATTCTGTTTGAGACTAAAGGTTCCATAAATTTGAAAATGTAATTTTTAACATTTGATTTTATGCTTCAGTAAAAGTTTTGTTATTAGTCTTTTAAAAAGGAAAAAAAAAACCTAACTCCAATAATCACAACAAGCTTTGGATGTTTATTAATTCAAGAAATATTTTCACTGCTGACTTAAAACAACTTGATTAAGGATGTCTTGCATTTGTCATTTGTCTAATTTATAACTTCTGAAGTTTTGCTGCTGTTGTTTTACCTTTCATTCTTTTTATTCTGTTAGATTAGTGACTTCAAAATTCCTTTACTATCTTTCAGTGGGATTGGGGAATAAGTGGAGCTAGTGGTCATGCCAGATTCTTTTTAACTGAAAATCTTGACCTCTTCAAGAATTCAATATTTCTTATCTGTATCTTACTTGCATTTAAGCTATCATAAAGTTAAATATTTTGGAAACTTAGTAATATAAACTTATAATGCTTACAAATGTCCTAAATTTAATTTTTTTTTACTAAGTATACAAGATAAAGGAAATTTTGATATTTTCAGTTGAAGTGATTTTTCCCATTTAAAAAATTCTTAACTAGATAATAAAGGTCAACTAATATGAAAATGAATGAACAAAAGAATGAATGAGTTGTTACAGATTTTTAATCTATACTATGTAGGAATTAAACAATGCAATAGGTTGCTTGGATTTTGGTGGATAGTGACAGGCTGTTTTTGACAGGTTAGGAAAACATCTCAGAAGTACCCTGAGTAAGAGCTTGCTTGGGTTTTTGTGGGTAGTCCAGACTGTTTTAGACAGGTTAAGAAAATATCTCTAAAGAAATACCCATAGGAAAAGGCATGACAACAGTAAAACCTCTGACATTTTTCCCTAGGGTAATAAAGATAAACTTTTGGGAGGCCATGCTTAATATTCTTTTTATAAACAAATTTACACTAAATCAAAATTTACACTAAATCAACTTTTACACTAAAACTCTGGGAAAAGGCATGCATATTAGGATGTGAAATGTGAGTAAATTAAGTTCCTTAAGCAACAATAAGAAAATGCAGCTAGAGAAAACAATTAAGGAAGTTGTCCTATAAGATAATGGAGAAAAAGATGGGGGTATTAAAAAATAAAAAATAAAAAAATAGGGATCATTAGGACACAGAAAAGCTGAGAAAATGTATCTGTTCTTTGAACAGAATACTGAACATTTATTTGTACCAGGCAGTTATGTGTTCTGAGAACATGGGAGTAAACAAAGAGATAAATGACCCTTGGTAGGGCTTCCATGACATAGATAGTAAACAAATATAAGACATAGGTTATTAGTGATTTAAAAAAAAAAAAAAAACTAAAGCACAATTTTATGTACTAACTATAATGTAATAGTTTTAAAAATGATTACCAACATATTATCCTGGTTTTTCTGACAGTTTGTGTCTAATACTAAGATAAAGATGTAGTTTTAGTCTTATTTATGTATTTTCAAATGTGTGCAGGAAATGATCTCATCCACTCTTGTGATTTTAATTGGCATCTATTTGTAGTTAATACTTAAAACTACCCTTTCGTGAAGAACCTTGCTTCGTACCATTTTTATATCCCAAATGGGATGCCTGGAAAGCAACTCAGGTTTAAATATAGAACAGATTACGCATCCCACCGCCACCCCAATCTGTCACTTTTTAAAATTTGAATTATATGTATAGGGATATACACACACACACACACACATATATGTCACATCATTGTGATCCCTGGGGGCCACCCACCATGTCCCCTCCCTGACCACTCCAGTTGGTCCCCTCCTCCAGTTGTGTACTTTCATTTGGTTGTCCATATATTAGTGAAACCATTTGGTTTCTGTCTTTTTCCTTCTGGCTTGTTTCTGCCAATATGATTTCTTCTAGGTACTTCCATGTTACCAAAAATTCGTCAAATTTGTCCTTTTAATTGATTCGTAATGCTCCATTGTGTATATAAACCACATCTTTTTCATCCAGTCATCTGTTTTGGGACACTTGGGGTTATTTCCTTGCAATTATAAATAGTGCTGCAATAAACATCCAAGCATAGGTGTCCTTTTGTACCCACATTGAGGTCTCCTTTGGTAGATTGCTCTTCTGGGGAAGAGCAATTGCTGGGTCAAATGGTAGTTCCATTTTCATTAGTTTGAGGGTTCTCCACACTGCTTTCCATAATGGCTGAACCAGTTTACATTCCCACCAGCAGTGTAAAAGTCCTTTCTCTCTGCATCCACGCTTGCACTTGTCTGCTTTTTGGATGTTGGCTAATCTGTCAACTTCTAATGTCATCATAGTTTTGTTATTTTGATATATATGCCCTACATTCTTTGCTCTGTCATCATTTGTACCTTGACTCTAATGTTGGGACCAAAGACAGAGTTGTATGGAGTTCAGGAACTGTTGATTTTTAAATAGAAAGCTAATAGACATGAGTTGCATAGAAAAAAAGGCATAGGATATACTCAAGGTAACGGGGTCACTAATAAAAGTTTGCAGTTGAACCTAAAGATCATTGTTTTTTCCTATTTTCCTATAGCTTGACTTTATTTATTTAAATTTTGGATCACATATTGTATTAGGCTTTAATAAGAATTTTAGGACTAAAAGATACTGTGTAACTCTGTTGGACTGATATTTAAAGATTTATTTCCTTAGACATTTTCTTGTTAGGGAATTTTGTAAGAAGATACTAAGTTTATTCCTCATTCTTTTGGTTATTTGCTAAATAAATTAATAAATTTTTGACAGCTTTACAATATACAGGATCCTTTAAACTTACACATTTTTAAGTGAAGGTTTGACTTTTAAAGTACTTATTATGAAGGTGGGCATGGTGGCGCATGCCTCTAATCCCAGCTACCTGGGAGGCTGAGGCTAGGAATCACTTGAGTCTGCGGGTTCGAGACAATGTCGGGCAACATAGCAAGACCTAGTCTCTGAAAAATAAAAAATAGAAAAGGTATTTATTGTGTATTTTTGATATAAAAAATTGTCATATATGTAATAGTTTCTTGAAAATGGGAAAATGAATTAATATAAGAATTTTTAGGTTGTAAATGATTTTATATTTTTACCTTATTTTCTAGGTTTGTTAAAGTTTTGCACTGTAGGGTTTTGTGGAATTGGGAGCCTAATTGATTTCATTCTTATTTCAATGCAGGTAAGTTCCTTTCAGTCTAGAATGTATACTACTTTTCCTTTCAAAACTGAGCTTTTTGATCTTCTGGTATATTTTAAATATACTGGAAAGCAGATAGGGATGGTTTTGCATTTTTTCATTCGCTGCTAGATCTAAGATTACAGCTTGTTTTCTGGTAGCATTCCTAATCTGTTCTGTGGATTAGTAGTTCTAAAAGACAAAGTTTTCATTGTTCAGTATGATTTGTAAATATAAGTTCAAGTTAAAAATATTTATTGAATATCAAAATCTTTATAATATGTATGATGACTCATAGCAGGGGTTGAGGTTCTCAAATCATTTCTTTCCTGGTAGTCACAGCCAACCTTATCATTTATGATTACAGGATGTCTATGGAAATCTGATAGGTTTTCTTTTACACTGAACTGGCACTCCACTAGTATTCTCTTGGTTCCACGTTATAGAAATTGAAATTCATCTTAAGTCAGAAAGGAAAATGGAATATCTGGCATGCTGTGGAAAATTTAGGAGTGTGGTTGGCCTCAAGCAGGATCGAATGCATACATTCAAATGATGAGTTCTCCTGATAATTCATTTCTGCTTCTCTGTGTTAGCCTCATTTTCTCCTGCTAAGGTGGGTCTGGAGGCAGGCATAGTTTATAAAATACTATCCTCGAGCATTTAAAACTATCACCAAATGTTTTCCATTAAATTATACTGAACTGTTGTTAGCATATGAGGATGGATTGAGAGAAAAATTAATTTTTCATAACAAATGTCATAAAACAGCATTCAGTAAGCATTTATGGAATATCTACTAACTTCAAGTATGTCAGTGTGCATTTAGATCATCACTATTGCTCTTCTTTCTCATACAATATTTCTACTCAATTCTATCTTCTTGATGTTATACTTTAAAAGAAGTCAAAATCTAGGAGATTTTTGGTACCATACTGTGAGGAAGGTGCCATACTGTGAGGGGGAAGTAGCATATGGACCAATAAGATACCAGAATTAAACAAGGAAAATATTTGCTTTTAAAGTTTGAATTTTTCTGTCTTTATTCATAAACATATGCCTAACCAAATATCCTGCCTTCTCTGACTGTGGGGCAGGCAGGCAGGCAGGCAGGCAGGCATGAAGAGGCTAAGGTACTCATGCGCATATGCTTGAAAATGGGTTTCTCACTTTAAATGAGGATCCAAGAAATTTAATGTATTATTGAGTTACTTTAATATAAGGTTCTTTAATAATTCAATGTCTTTGATACCCAGCCATCTTGCTAATATTTTCACACTAGGTTCTTTCTTTGGTGATATAATTGCTTTATAGCTTTAATTATATAAAATTATAGAGGTGATTTGATTCAGCGATTGCTTCTTGGTACGTGTGTATCTGAACTTTTCATTAAGAAACATGCTTTTCTTAAAAGTTCAGGATTGAGACTATCACATTAAATTATTGAGGTAGAATAAGAGAGTTTGAATTATATAGTAAGTTGCCCTAAATGAAGCATCTTAATAGTTATGTCCCACTTTAGACTGTTTTCAGATAGTGGGGGGAAATAATTAGTTTTCAAATATAGCTAAATAATATGTATAGATTTATTTTTCACATTATTTAACATCCTTAATATGTAATGCTGACTATAAAGTTTTGGATGAGAATGATTTTTATCATTAAATCAAGTAAACTCATGTACTTATAGGATATAAGTATATGCTTACAGAAAATACTGTAAGTATAATGTACTATAAGAATATACTGTAGTATATATAAGTATATACATCCTATAAGTATATAGGATGAGTTTTGTCCCAAACACATTTTTTTTCAGTTTCCCATACGCCTTTAAATTATATCCACCATCTTTTCTTTTACTTTTTTTTGATTCTTTCTATCCTCATTCTTCCCATATCTGATTTTTTTTTTCATTTTCCCATTAAATATTACTCCCCTGTCAATAGCCATGTTTTTCTATTGGGCTGTAATCACAGAAACATATTATGCATGAATTCAAGACCTATAAAAACACACTTTAGACCAGACACAGTGGCTCGTGCCTGTAAGCTTCAGCCTATGAAGCAGCCAGGGCTAGGGATTGTGGTTCGAGTCCCGCCTGGGACCCAGAGCGAGATCTAGTTCCCAAAAAATAGCTGGGCATGATGGCGTGTGCCTGTAATCCCAACTGCCTGGGAAGCTGAGGCTGGGGATTGCTTGAGTCTGTGGTACCCTGGGCAACAAGAGCCTGCAGTTCCACAGGCAAAAATAGCGAGACCTAGTCTCAAAAAAAACCAGTGTTTATAACAAAAATCCAGGAAAACTCTCTACAAAAAAAGGCTATTTCATCTCTGAACTAAAACTAAAGTATAATGTACATTTCTAAAGTAAACTTTACTGAAGATACTTTGAATTTATCTATTTGTTAAGGAACTTTTCTTTTTATTAAGAATATGCAAAAAATACAAGTAGTAAATATTATGAAACAATACAGAATTCGGTTATTTTGGCATTTAACAAATCTGAATGAAACAAGTATAGTGTATAGTCTTTCTTTTGGAGGTAACGCTTGTATATTAATATATGTAATTATAGGTTTGGAAGACTTTATAACACTCTTGTATATTTTCATCATCAAAAATGGATTACACAACTTAAGTTTTTTATCAGAAAATTATGAGAATATTTGATTGCATTTAAACCTTTCTTCTCACTGGACATTTTTAAATATTACCAGAACAACTAATGTGTATGCTACCAAAACAAAAGAAAATTTCTTCTGTTAAGTAGAAGCAAGGCAGTCACAAAGCAGAAAGGGGGAGGAAATGGAAGTGAGTTGGTATTAAAAAAATTTTAGAAGGAAATTTATTTCTGGGTTCTTTGTTTATATTTTTAAAAATTCTAGGTGACATGGAAGAAATTCCACTTTCATACCTATTAACATACAAAATAGATTTCCTTAAAGTGCTAGTAAGTACATAAGCAGCAGAAATTCACAAAAGTGATAAATTTCCATCAGGACCACATACTGCTGTATATTACTTTTTAACTTTTTAAAAAGATTTTAAAAATTTTCTCACATTGTTATTCATTTTGTCCAAGATTTGCTTTCTCCCCTCAGGTGTAGTCCTTATAAATCTTCTACCATGACATTACCCCTTAACCATTACTATTTTCCTTGTGCTCTTCCCTCCCTGTTTTGACCCATCTCCCTCGCTCCCCTGCCTTAGATCTATAGTGTGTCTATAAGTATTGTTATTTGACCCTTTATTTGGTTTACCTAAATTTCTCTTACAAGTGATTTCATTGGGTGTTTTTCATTTTCCTTCTGATTTATTTCACTGAACATAATCCCTTCTAGCTCTATCCATGTTGCTGTGAATTGTGTGAATTTGTGTTTTTTGGTTGCTAGCTAGTATTCCATTGTGTATTCCATTCCATTTTCTTAATCCTTTCTTAATTCCATTCCATCTTCCATTGTGTGTCTCCCATTCCATCTTCTTAATCCATTCATCTGTTTTAGGGCATTTAGTTTCTCTTAGCTATTGTAAATAGTGCTGCAATAAACATAAGAGTGCAAGACTTGAGTGCAAGTTTCCTTTTCAATTTAATGTTTTTGTTTCCTTTGGGTGAATTCCTAGCAATGGAATTTTGGGCTCATATGGTAGATCCATTTTTAGTAATTTCAAGAACCTCCACATAGCTTTCCATAGTAGCTGAACCAGTTTGTCTTCCCAGCAGTAGTGTAAACTAAAAGGATTTTTTTTTTACATATTTCACCAGCACTTTTTGCTTTTTGTTGCCATTTTTTGTTTTGTTTTGTTTTTGTTTTTGTTTGGCTTTTTAAATATGGACCATTCTCATTGATGTAAAATAGTATTACATTGTGGTTTTGATTTGCATTTCCCCAATGTAAGAGTTGTCAAACATTTTTTCATATACCTGTTGGCCATTTCCTCTTTGGAGAAAGTGTCTTTTTATTTGCTCATTTTTTTAATTGGGTTGTTTGCTTAGCATTTTTTCAGCTTTTACACATCAGGTTTGACTTTTCATAATAAATTTCTTGAAAAAAAGAGACCTTTCTTACTCCCTTATAACACTATGAAGACGCTAACCATAGAGTAAACTTTTGCTGATTTGAACTGAATGCCAGCAGAAAAGTGACTTTGATTTGATTTGATCTTGTTTAACCTCTTTGAATTTCACCAAAACTTAAAAAAAAAAATGTCTTTAGTTTAGAGTATAAAGAAATCAATTCTCCTTTGTGTAAGTTCTATTAACAACATAGCCCTGGGCTATGTTACCCTGGGCAATATATCCTGTTGATCAACAAAGTAGCCATCCTAAATCTTATTACCAGTACTAGAAAAGTTGATCGGAGTTAATAGTAGTTTATTAGATGCAAGACAGTGATACATAAAAACTAGTGATCATTTTGTGAATTTCATCCATTCATTAAATGACTATCCTCATTTAATCTTTGTGTCATTTGTTGGGGAAGTAAACTGAAAAACTAAGGATATTGATAGTGTGTATCAGTATCTTTGCTCTTTCCTGTGACCTTACTCAGGTAGATTTCACTTAGCCTCTGGGCAGATTTTTTTATTTAGTGAATTAAAGAAATGTTCAAAGAAACAAAAAGTAGTTTAAACTGGTTCTGAAATTAATCTCTTGTAACTGTTTTCCACAGGAGAGATAATGTTGAATCCTACTCATTTCTTAAGCAATGGTGTTTATATTGGTCAATTAGGATTAATATTAACCAGTCTTTAAATTAATCAACAGGAAGCACAGTTTAAATTGACTTTAATTAAACAGTAGTTTATTATATAACAAGAATTGAAGCTAGGGTGCTACTGGAAATAGGAATAAAAATTCATCATTCTTTCTTTCTGTTTTCCTTCTCCTTTTCCTTTTTTTCTTACCTCTGTTCTTCTTCTTGTCAACTTAAGTTCCTTTTGGTTAGCATCACTTCATTATATAATTACACTCAGATGCCAAAAGAATACCAGTTTCTTTTCATACATCTACTTAAGCTTCCTACTGAACTTGCCTCCCTTGGTGATTGGCCAGAATTTCATTGAACGCTCAGAAGAAATCTCTGGAAGGAGAATTGAAGTTACCATGATAGAACTATTAGCTGGAACCAGAATTGAATGGTTTGAGGGCAAAGAAGTACATTAGATACAAAGTTGAACCATGTGTATCCAAGTAATAATACTAATGTTTGGAACTATCTCCTTTACTTGACAGGGAAAACTAAACCAACTTATTTTTCTACAGATTAATTACTGTCCTGATAAGACGTCTAAAATGTCTGTGCTACCCAGTTTTTGTTGACTAAATTGCTTGAGAGAGTCAGGCAAGCCTCAGGTGGGCTTATGAGAAAATGTATGGTATTAGGTCATTCATTCATGTATTTACCTTCTTTACAACCTCTGAGTACTTTTTCTCAATAAGACTAAATAAAAGTCTCGAGGGGTACATGGTTGTGTAGAAAGAAAAAGATTGTAGAACAAAAGATTCAGTCCAATTTTTACATATATTCCGAATCTGGAGATTTTTTTTTTTTTTAACCTTATGATTTGATCTATTTCTGCTGACTGGGCTTTTTATTTTTCCGTTGTTCATTATCATCCATTCTCATAACTTCTAGTCATGATGCTCTACAATGGTGTTCTTCAGAGGTTGGTAATAATCCCTAAAATAGTGTTTTACAAACTTCCTACCCTCTTCATGTTTTTAAGTTGACATTTAAGTCTTCTATCATAAAGTTTAAATAGTTGCAAAGGAGTTTGCAAATATTGGTATATTTAAATAAAACTGTTACATCCATTTTAAAACATCTAACAGAATATAAATACCATAGCATTTTAAATGTCATCTACTTTAAAAAGTCATGAATGAACTCTTAACTAACCATTATAATTTTTACATTGTTTCTTTTCCTCTTTGAATTTTTATTTCTAGTCTCCTCTGATAGATTCTAATCCTAATAAACAATATACTTTCATATTGATAATTTATACATAGTGTTATTAAAATAAAAATTAATTATGTATGCTTTCTGGGTTGTCATAATTATGACATGTTAACCATCAAAATGATTTAGATATGTTGCAAATTATTTTTAAATAAATATATTACAAATGCATCCTTTGAACAAGATGTGGCAGAATGTGCTTTTGGGCTTTTTATTAAAGGAGATTTCCCTTCCCCAAATCTCTTATTTTCAATTAGCCCTTTGTGTAGTACATCAGAAGTTTTCACATTTCAAGGCAATGTGCTGTCATAAAACTAGTTCTGCTTTGATGGAGGTATTCTTTATTGTTCAAATTAGAGAAAATCACAATGAAAGGGAAGTGAAACAAGGAAATAACAAGATGCTTTCTGCATAGCTTGATACCAGATAGTTTGGTTTTACAGAGTAATTTTGGGATTTAAAGACCCCAAAATTATTTTCCTTAAAACTCTCTGGGCCCACATACACCTTGGTAAATCTTTATATATACTCTTGTGTCTACAATGTGAAAATTGTTACCATAGAGGATAATTTGCAGAGACCCTATTAAGTGAATTGTCAAGAATGTGATTAAGTGGACTAGATGATTGTAATGAACTTATGTTGTTGTTGTTTTTTTTCCCTTTTCTTTCCTTTCCCATTCCCTTTCAGTCATACTACCTCATCTCTCATAGGGAGGCTGGCCTGGCTAATCATATTATCCTATTCCCTTGGAAGCAGTAATTTGTTCTGCAATATGCATTAAAAAACCAACCAGGTCAATCACTGTCTTTCCCAGGAATTGGTGTACAAATACCAACAAAGGACATTTTACTTTCTTTCTGTTGACTGTGTTGCTGGTGGAAAAGATGAGAATCTTGAGCTTTTGGTACCAAACTAGGAGTACCTATCTGCACACTGAAGGAAGCAGAGCTACTCAAAGGGAGGGATCCCAGAAGAAAGATCTTATCAGCATGAAATTTTAGCCTTTGAGGCTCTTGTACTTCTTTCCATCTTCTTCAGCTAGAGTCACTAAATTACTTTCTTTGCTTATCTTATTACTTTCTTTGATTTGTTAGAGTTATATTTTTGTTTCTGCTTAAATAATTTTTATTAACAATTGAGAAAAATGAGCTCAAAGGATTATGAAAATATCTTTTGTAAGATGAGTAATTTTGAGTGTTTTTTCCTTCTAGATTGTTGGACCTTCAGATGGAAGTAGTTATATTATAGATTATTATGGAACCAGACTTACAAGACTGAGTATTACTAATGAGACTTTTAGAAAAACACAGTTATATCCATAAATATTTTTTTAAAGAAACAGTAAGTAATATGTATAGCTAGTCTTAATTATAGTATATTATCTGTAGAAGATATTCTGTTTTATATTTCCTTATGTAAATAGGATATGAAGTATAATTTTGCCTATTTTATAATCAGTAAAATTATTGGAGGTACTTATATTTTTTGTCATGTGAATTAAACAGGTCAAGATCTGAGGAAATTATTGAACTGATTGTCAAAAAAGCTTTTCATATCTTATAAAATGTAAGAGTCTTTGAGTTTAAAATTGAAGTGAGGCTTAAAGATTCATCTGTGTCTTCTTGCCAAGGAACAAATTGAGACCTAAGAAATGGAGATTAAACATGCACAACTAAATTATGCAAAACTGAATCTAAAATCTTAGTATTCTGTACATTTCACTGGTTGTTTTTCACCTCTTCTCCTATCCCATATTTATCAACTATATCATTTCATATTAAATACCTTCCTTTTGGAAATCATTACCCTATTTTATGAGAAGGGTGTGTGGTTTCACATAACCTTATATTTATATTATAAATTATATCATTTTCAAAAGCTCATAGGTTATTTTAAAACTATAGTGTGTAAAATTAAGCAGATGCAATTTAAAATGCAATCCCATTCTCTGTGTCTATTACATAAACATTTAATTGGGATTCCACACTGAGATTTGAACTTTAAAACTTGAAGGACCCATTGAGAATACATCTCTACACTGTCATTTATGTGATCTCTCTAAGTACATATAGAAATATAGAAATACTAAAGACATCAAAGAAAAAAGTCTTATGTAAATTAAGCATTAAACTGTGCATTTATAATGATCTCATTGGACTTTTAAAAAATACCTTGTTTTAATGTATTTCTTTTTTCTATTTTAGGATTTGGACCTCTTTGAGTTTAATAGAGAACTCTTCAGTGTGTGGAATTCATTCTTTTTTTCTTTCTTCAAATACCACTTTGTGGATTCTGTATAATTTTTTGATGTGTTGATATTTTATGTTGTAGTTAAAAGTATATTATTCTGAGATTTATTTAACAGAACTTTCATTGAAAGCTGTTTGATAATAGTCTTTCTTAGGCTACTGTCTCTATGAGACAGATAGCTTGATAGTCTTGAATATCTTTTCCAAGGCCACTTCTCATTTTCACATCTAAAAAATAAAAAGTATGATTTATTCACGTTTTTAGTGTTTTATTATTAAGAAAATCTACTCAAATGTTGAATATAGCTGTCTTCTGCTTTTTTTTATCCTTCAAAGCAGTTAATCCATGGTGTGAACAAATATCATTTATATTGCCTAGAGCAATAGTCTTGTATATGACAACCCACCTGCTTTTCTGCAGCTTTCAGATCTGTCTTTGACTTGGTAACCAGGGAGCTAAAGATCATCAGGGAGCCTGAAACCTTGAGGCAACATGGATACTTTTGGCATGGATCCAGGCCTCTGAACTGTGAACTTTTTCCTTTTCGTGTTGGGAGTGATGCACTGGTTCCTGGAAGAGCAGATGCTGACTCATCTAGCTCATGCAGTTATATTTGAAGCTGAATGGACAAAGTGGGAACACCAAACAGATGATGAATGTCTTCCATCTGTCAGCCGTGCCAGGCAGATGCCGGCACAAGTACCTTAGTATGCACCAGTTTCTGAAGGAAGCAGCCCCTGTGCTTTGGCATTGGTTGTTTTTGCTGTACTTAGAAGGATTTTAAAGGATGACAGTGCATGAAATGTGTCATACTATTATGTGCTTTCTTTAGTAAAAGACAACCAGTTTCAAAAACTAGAGGGGTCTGGATTCCTTAAGAATAAGATCATAATTTTTTGTCACTCATTTTACTCATATGTATGTAGTACAGTTAGCTTTCAAAGTATGTTATTTAGTAACAGCCTTTCTAGTTGGTGGAAGATTATTAAGTAGTAGTGTATAGAGTGGATTTGGGTTCTTCTAATGAACACCTGGAATGGTCTCTGACTCATTTGTTAAAGTAATGAGTATCTGTCATGTGGAAGCACCATTCTGGATGCTTAAAATGCAGCAAGAAACAAAACATTTTAAGTCTTTGTTTCCACTCAGTTATAAAATTCTTGTAGTCAAGTCTTAAAAAGTAATCTTGCTGCTTATACAATGGTTACCATTATTAATTTGGCCAGGTGAGAAACCTGTTTCAGAGCAGGTGAGTCTCAGAGTATTTATTCAGATAAACTGTACTCTCAAAGGGTTGTTAAAATCCAGAAAATCCCTGCACAATATATCTTAAATCTTCAGCCTTTATTTTTACTATTATCAAAGTTTCTTGAGAAGAATATTTGTTTATTTAGCTTGCCTAATTCCCTCTTTTCTAATATATGTGCTTCTTTGATAGATGGTTTGTCTGTTTTATTTATTTTTTTATGTGAATGCATTTAATGCATGTGAATGCAGGTTGAAGTTTTTGTTTTGTTTTGTTTTGTTTTGTTTTTTTAACTTATGGCACACTATTTCATTATGTCATGGTAGTAATGCATATCAGTATGAATTGTGAGTTAAGACATCTATATGAGATGTTTTATATGATAATACTGTTTTTACAACAGTGGCCAAAATTGTGAGATGGATTAACTCAATCATTCCTTGGGTTACTCTAAATTCCTTGAGGGTAGAATGAAATGGATTCTTTCAATCCTAAAGAAAGTGTTTCTATAGAAACATTTACAAATGGTACACCTTTAGCCTGAAAAGTTTAAAACAATTTCCAGAAGCACCTTATCACCCAGGAAGATTTCTTACCTAGACTGTATTAAACTAAAGATTGTATTTAAGGCTTCAACGATTCTGTTAGGTGAATGGTTGCATTTGTTCACTGGGCTGCTATAAATATAAGAAATACTAGTTTCTGGGTATGTCTTGTATTTTACAAAAGAAAAAACATTTTGTGTCTTTTTCTATTAACCTATATGCTTAAGGCTAGGTTAAGTATTAACTAATTACTGACAGGTAGCTAGGAAACTAAAATATATTTAATAGCAAGAAACTAAGAAGGAAACTTCTTCAGAAGTCCAAGACTAAGATATTGGCTCCTCTTCCTCATTCAGACATTCTGGCATAGATATTCTCTCAGACTCTGTCATTTTCCCCATTCTTCCATTAAATCAGTATCCATTGTGCATTTTTCTATTTACAAAACTGAAGCAATCTTACATTCAGAATTTTCGAGAAAGTAAAAAGGTGCAAAAAACTCATTTCACAGTCCCAAAATGACAGTGTTAACATTTTCATTATAGCCTAGTAAGCTTTCCCATGCATGCAAATACATGTGTCATCACAAAAGTGATACTATTATCCATACTGTTTCATAGCCGGCTACTTCTAATTGTAAAGGTTTTTTCTATTTCAATAAATTTCTTTTACAAAAGTATTTGTAATGACTGCAGACTATTCCATGTCTGTTTGTTAATTTATCCAGTTCCTTATTGCCTGGTATTGAAGTTATTCCAGTGATGTAACCAATGTACATTTCTGTTTTTCCCCTTTGTAATTACTATTCTTAGTCAAAAAGTAATCATACATTTAGGTTTTTGATAGATAACTGTCATCTCTCAGTTATCCTGGTACAGATTAACTGGATAAAACACCATAGGGACCTGCAACCCAGCGCCTTTTCGTGTTGATTGCTGTCTCTCACTTCTGGGAGAAGGGCGATACTTGGATTTAACAGGATAGCTGCTAGAGAGGCTGCTGGTTATGAATATTGGGGGGTGATGAGAGTTCTGTGTTTGCACATGTGTCAAATAGTTCACTGAAAAGTTCTGGAAAGCTTCTAGATGAGAGATGAAGATTTTAAGAAAGAATAAAACACTCATTTTTAATGACCTTTATTCTCACTTGAGAGGGAAAGGGAAGTGAGGTAAATTTAGAAAATGAGCAAGGCTACTGAGGGCCCGGTAGAGGTCTGGAAAAATGCAGCTGTGGTTGGGCTAGTAAGGATGGTAAGAGTTACTCGTTCCTATCACTTTTTATGTATCGTCTATATAATATTTAATTATTTGTGCATGTAACTGTGCTTTTTTTGTCCTTCCCATTTCAAATGAGTTGGTTTAATTCCATGTAGTTCAGGACAGAACAAAGACGATGACAAGAACACTTTGGTAGGATTCTGACTGGATTTACTCTGACCTCACACTTAAGAGAAGGCTTAGTGAGAAAAAGTAAAGATACTGTGAGTCAGTGTATGAATTTTTTTCTCCATAAAATTTCTTCATTCTAACTATTGGTGGCAAAGATGTTACAGCAGGGAATTCAGATAGTTAAACAGGAATGGAATTAAGAATCAACATTCCCTCAGGTATAAGAAACACTTTACTTTTTAACCAGATTTCTTAATTCCACCTGTGACCAGAGCAATTAAGGAGTTACCCCATTCCCTATAGCCTTCACTTTTATCTCCTCCAGGTTATTTTGCTTCTTTGTTCCTGTTTGACTGTGGTATCTTGGTAGTCCATCTTTGGCAACTTCAGCTTCTTGCCACCTCAGGCCACACAGATCACCTGCTACCCCAGACTTTACCACCAGAAACTGTTGTCAGTGCTTTTAAAGCTAAGTTACTTATGGAGTGAGAATGTTGTGTACTTCATTGAAAGACAAGAGCACTAAGAAAATATAAAATAAGGCTTGAAGTCAGTTTACAGGTTTTTAATGATTTAATGTTCGTAATTTTTCCATAAGTTCTGTTTAAAGAGTCAGTATCTTTATTCACATTTTATAATAAGTAAATTGAGTTCCACAAAGTTTGAGTGACTCACCCAAGGTCAGGAAGTAAAAGGTGAAGCCAAGATTTAAGACCAGGTATACTAAAATTCTGTCTTCTTTAGAATTCTGCTATCTGCCTGCAATATGATGGTTACAACCATCTTAGTTCTCTGAAATATACTACTGATGATTGTGTAATTAGAAACTTTTCTTAATATGTTCATTGTTTTCAGTAAAAATGGAATTAAGTACCTATGTTGAGCTTTTTGCTTCAATTTGTTTATTTAAAAATATTTGTTCATACTTCTTTTAACTTATTCCCACCATAAAATGCCAAAATGTTTTATAAATATCAAAATAACACTATAGTAGAGAGTGATTGTCAGAAACCTAAAGTTTTGTTTTGTTTTTGCTGCTGCTGCACCATTTTCTGCTGCAACAACTTCTAGACCAACAGTCAGGCCAAGTTAACTTTGGAGTTTATGTTTATATGACAAGGGAAGAGACATTAGGTAGGATAGTATCATATGCTCCACTAGTGGAACTAGAGACCTTGTAAATGGCAGGTGTTTGTTTATGTTTTGGCTTATCTGAACGTTCTAATTTTCCCACAACCTACAACAAACATGCATTACTGTATGCATGAATTTATCGCAATAGTTGTACAGGTAAACTAGAATAAAAAACTTAAGGAATGTTCTCTTTCCTTAAGATATACTTTGATTTCAGATGTGATCTTGATTTTGGTGAGAAAAAGGTTCTGATTTTAAAGGGTAGAAATATGTAAAAGGAAAAGGCAGGTCTAACACATGATATAAAGATTTGACACTCAAGCAATATCATTTGATGGAAAAAACAGGTTAAAATCAGACAGACCTGAGTTTGCATCCTGTCTTTGTCACTCGTTTGTGACTGAGCAGGCAACGTTCTGAGCCCCTCTGTCTTCATTATAGAGATACTATCAAACAGTTTGAGAGCTTGAGATGACAGAAGTAATAGTCACCACCTGTTGAATTTTTTAAAGGAAAGGAATGTGAAATTCAGCATTGGTGAGTTTCATCTAGAATTTGCAAGGGGTTCCTCACAAGGACTAGGATGTAGTTATACTTTGAGTAAAATATCAACAGACTCAAAGTTTCTTTTACAGAAGGAAGATAAGGTTTACCACTTTTTGCCATTTTTTTTCTCATTTCCATTATCAGCCTTATCTATACTTATTCAGTGAAAAGGGGGCACAAAATATCTTCGTTAGAAGCTAGTCTTATTGGCACTTTCATGCTATAAAGGCTGTTCTTAAGTAAGGCAAGACTGCAATCTTGCAGATTTTGTTTTTGCTGCTTTTAATCTGCAGTTTTCTGAAGATAATTTGTCTAATAAATTTAGAAAATGTTGCTACGAGGCAGCCGATCTGTCTACTTTCAGTCTAAATTGAGGTTAATTATAAGCAATCACTATGCACACAACAGAATGTTGCTTTTAACCTGTCAATGTTATCAGAATATGCCAACTGTGCAGAGATTAAACTTGAAAAATGATTAAAGCTAGAGCTATTTGCACTGTATATACCAGAGAAAACATTGTTTTACCAGAACACTTTGCAAAGTGTGATATTTGTAACTTTTTAATTGTTAGCTAATTTTATGTTTAAGAGAATATGATTATAAAGTCTTTGCTTTTCAGACAAACCTCAAAGTTTGACTTTTATTTAAATGAACTATAAAAGTCATGATTGCAACATAAACATTGGATAGATGGTGTTCTTACTTGACTTGTGATTGAGGCAAACTTGGAGTAAAACAGTCTAAGAAATAACACAAATTACTTTAAATAAGTCCAAGCATTTTAAAAGGTATTCAAAAGAAATTATTCTTTATTGACCTACCATGTAAACCTCTGCTTTTGTCCTCCTTCAGTATATTCTCCACACAGCAGCCAAAGTGATCAAAGTAAATGAGAACATGTCACTTTTCTGCCAATTTTCCAGTAACTTTTTGTCATGGCCCTTAATATACCAATTGGTTCCCACCTCAGAATTTTGTTTGCATTCTCATACTACTTTATTCAACACAAACCTTCTGTGCTACACAACAGAGTATAAATGCATTATCTAAAATGCTATTGAGTTAGAAAACCCAAAACAATTTATAATACTATACATACAATAACAGCCAAAGAAAAATTTTAAAGCAATATACGTTTGCCAAGGTAACTGGCAAACCACCATGAAATAGCAATAGGAGGTCTCTGACAACCCTGCTGAACAGGTTCTCAATTATACCTCAGGATTTTTACAGTGATGTTTGTCTAGAGTGATTTTTCCAAAATTTTGGCATGACTTAACTTCCTCACTCGAATAGTCAAGAGTCTGCTCAAATATCATTCTAAGTACTGCCCCAGACCTCCACTGTTCATACTCTGAATCTTTATCCAGCTCCATTTCTCCTCACAGCACTTACAGCTATCTGAGATTATGTATGTCCCACACCACCATCCATTCAGCTCAACTGTGATATCACCTCCCTGGAGATAATACCAGATCCCATTACCTGACAAAAAGTTGAAAAAATTTACTGCATCAAAACCTCTATCACCAATTCTGGGTCTGACTTCCTGTCCCCACAAATGCAAACAAAAGGGTTGTTGGTACAACAAAACGAAAGAAAAAACCATTTAACCAACAGGGGAGAGAGGGAGGGGTCAGTTACTGATCAGTGATGTGAAATGGAGTTGCAGATACAGGAGTATGGCAGAGGTTAGTCAAGTCTGAAGTCAGGGCTTAATCTCTGTTTTGGTAAGACAGAGGCAAAGACTTACCAAGTACTGCCACCACGTGGGTGGCGGGGTGTTGCAAAGGCCAGCTATTCTGATGCTGTTGTTGAGGTCAGGACTCTTGTCCCAATCTTGCCCACACACCCAGGGTCTACCTACGCTGTCAGGAAGGTAGCTGATTTCCTGCTGTCTGCACCAGCTACCATGACTAGATGAGTGAGCTCATGTACATCACTCGAATTAAAGTCTCTCCAAATAGTAGTAGATCAGTTCCACCCCTCCCAGCACCCCCCTCACTCAAGATGTCAGGGACAGAGTGTGGGGATACTATTTAATAAGATTAAAAACTAAGCCTCCTTTTCTTGGTCAGCAGGCAGGCTAGAAAGCCTTACATAGAAAAATAGGAAAAGGTAATGTTGCCTCAGGGACAAGGCCATAAGATGACCACCACCACCAGAAAAACCAGCCCAGCTCCAGGAATGCAGAAGCAGTGACCACATTTTTCCATGTCAAAGGCCAGCACCAGACACCAGACACCCCAGTATATAATTGGTATAAACTGGTGCCCCAAGACTGAAAAAGGAAGTATAAAGGAGAATCTCAAATCCTTCACATGCAGACCTCTCCTTCCTCGCCTACTGCATCTCTTAGCAGTGTGTTTCCATAAATCCATCTATTTTGTTTTCCACTCTGTCTCCGGTGAATTCTTTGACTGCCACACCACTGGCCTCATTCCAGTATTTCTCACTGTATAGAGTCCAAACAAGGCACTTCACAGGCATTGTCCCTTTCTGCTTGGGCAGTGTCCAGACATCAGGGGCAAGGACTGGTTCCTTTTCTATGCCAGACTCTTCCAACAATTCCACAAGGTAAGGATCCCATTGCATAAATTGGCCCTACTTACATACCACTCAAAAGCCCAGCTTGTGACATGTGATTCTGACATACTGGCTATAAGGAAAGGGTACTCATGGCCTCTTCCCTGGGTTCCATGAACTTGTTAGAGCAACTCGGAGAACTCAAAAAACAAAACAAAACAAAACATTTTACTTACTGGATATTTGATGTTGTTTTGATGAAGTGAGGGGTTCAGGGAATGGGATCCTTCGGTTACCTCTGAGAAAAGTTTCCACTGAGTTCCCCTTTTTGCACAGGCACATGAGTAAGGGAAGGTTACATTTTAAAAGGACAGGTTTGTTAGGAAAAGGTGAAAGAGAAGGAGAGGAACCTGCATAATCACAGATGGGCAGGAGAGCTGCTGCTCTGCTGGGAAAAGAGCTTTTCCCTTTTGCAAAGGGAAAAGGCTTGTGAGAAGAAACACCTGGACAGTCACTGGTGGGCAGGAAGAGTAGGATAGTTTTGGGGGACCTGGCTCATTCCTTTGTGGAATTGTTATCTATTGCTGAATTAATTACTTCCAAAGTTTGACTAGGTTGATTTTGTAAAGATGGTGATTCTCTCTACTAGCCTCAATCTCCATATCTCTATCCCTGGTCTGCTCCTGATTCTTGTTACAGCAGGGGTGCCTAAGAATTTTTCTGTTCTATAGCTGGTTTAGCAATTATCTTAATCATTCTGCCTCTATAGTTTCTGGTCTTGTGAATCCTCCTTCCTAAATGTTCTACTGTCTACCTCCATCACTTTTCAAACATGCCACTCTGTCTAAGTCTACAGTCACCAGCCTGGAAACTCCATACCATGTACATTTGGGTTTGGAGAGACTTTGTTACAAAAGATGGTTGATTAAATCATTGACTATTGGCATTCAACCCAATCTTCAACCCTTTTCCCATCCCAGAGGAGGAGTGGGTAGGGCTAAACAAATGATTCTTTACCTTCTTGGCTGATTACCCTGGTAACCAGCCTCATTCCTGAATAGTTCCAAAAGTTGCCTCTTTGACATGACATTAGTCACCTTTGTTACTTTCATCATTAGGAAATCCCAGGGTTTTAGGAGATCCAGACTAGAAATGGGGTGAAGACCAAATATATTTAATGCTGAAAATTAAATAATAGAATAGGTCCAAGTAGTGTATTAGTGGCCCCATTGGTGTTTTTGAAACTGAAAAGAAGAAACAAAATTACAAGGGTCCAATGACTTCATTTTAAAAGAAATGTTCTACTGAGAAGCCATAAAAATGCTCAAATTTTAAGTATAAAGCTCAATGAATGTTTTCATTGTATAATACTCCTTTAACACTCAACAGTCTAATATTAAAAAAAAACTGTTAGCACTTCCCATTGAGTACTCCCCCCTGCCCCCTATAACCACCCACATCTCCTCCCCCACAATAAACAGCCACTCTTCTAATCATAATGGCTTAGTTTTGCCTGTTTTACACTGTACAAATATGCCCCCCAAAAAACTTATCCATCCTACTCTTACAATAGTCTGTTTCCAGCTGGGGGCATTACAGAGTATCTCTGAACAGTACTGTATATGTCTTTTGTTATCCTTATGTCCTTACTTTTTGCCAGTGTATATACAAAAGTGGAATCTTTATTGCATAGTCATGTGTTTAACTTTATTAAAAACTGTTGCTGAAATGAATTTCTAGGTCCAAGTCATTCCTACCCTGAGTAATAATCAGCAAACTGAAATTTGTAAAGCTTTCATGCCCCTGTCAATACTCCATTTAACTGGAAAAGCCAGTCAGTCAGTACCTAAACAACCAAGTCAAATTCTGGGCTCTATACTTACTTTTTTGATCCTTCTCACCCTATATAATATTTAGTATATGGTCCTGATCAAGCAGATATTTCCTATTTTTCTTTTCCTTGTTTCTCATTACTTTTCCTTCCTCCTATCCCACTGTGCAGCTATTTCTTCAAAAGGAGACAGTCCACTTAAAAAAACTAATTGTCTTTTATCATTTTACATCATCTAACAAAGTGGTTGTGCCAGTTGACATTCCTATCAGCAAACTTTGAGAATTCTAGTTGCTCCATATTCTCACCAATACTTGGTTTTGTTAATCTCTTTTTCATATCAGCTGGCTTCCATTTTTAAGAAGACAATGTAATTATCAATATGGCTTTAAAAGGAAAACCAAATCAATGAGGGGAGGTTGGAGAACAGTTTCAGCTTAGCTCTTACCATTAGAATGTCTATGAAATGAAATAGGCACTTTCCCGACCACCAGGAACACTTACTCAGAGACTGGAAGTCCTTTGGTCTTTTCTTGACCTGATAGCTTATTTTTTTTTTAACTAAATAATCTTCTATTACCTGAATTTATTATAGGTTATTCACCCATTTATTTACTAAAAGACTTCTTGATTGTTTCCAAGTTTTGGCAACTGTGAGTAAAACTATTATAAACATGTGTTGACTGGTTTTTATGTGGAAATAGTCTTCAACACCTTATCATAAATCCTAAGAAACATAATTGCTGGATAGTGTGATGAGTGTATTTAATTTTGTAAGAAGCCTTTAAATTATCGTCTAAAGTAGCTATGTCATTTTGCATTCTCATTAGCCATGAATGAGAGTCACCATACTCATGAGGTGTTGTCAGTGCTCTGGATTTTGACCTCTTGAATAGGTGAGTAATGGTGTCTTGTGATTGTTTTGATTTCTATTTCTGTGATGACATGTGATGTGGAACATATTTTTATATGCTTATTTGCCATCTGGATATCTTCTTTAGTGAAATGTCAGTTAAGGTCTTGACCCATTTTTACATTAAATTGTTTTATTGTTGAGTTTTTAAGAGTTCTTTGTATGTTTGGATACCAGTCCTTTATCAATTTCTTTTGAAAGTATCTTTTCCAGTCTGTGAGTTGTCTTTTGTTTTAATTCTCAAAGTATCCTTTGCAGAGCAAAAATTTGTAGTTTAATAAAGTCCAATTTATTCTTTTTTAAATTGATCTTACATTTGATACTATAACTAAAAGTCATCACCGAACCCAATGTCATTTAGATTTTCTCCTGTTATCTTCTAGGAGTTGTATAGTTTGGCATTTTATTTAAATCTGTGTTACATTTCAAGTTAAATTTTGTAAAGGATGAAATGCCAATATCTAGATTCCTTTCTCCCCACATGTATGTTCAATTGTTCTGGCACAACTCATAGAAAACGCATTCTCATTTTTAAACTTATTTCTCCTGTGTTTTTCATGGCAAGAAATAGCCTCATATCCACCAAAAAAGAAACTCAGAAGTTATCTTTGATGCTATCTTCTCACCACAGCCAGTGGATCATCACTGGAAAGCTTTTAAATTTCATCTCACTAATACTCTGAAATCATTATGTCATCTCACTGTGATGCTGTGATTTTAGGCCCCTGAATATCTCTCAACTGGATCCTGTGATAAACTCCTGCCTGGTCTACCAGACCAGGTTTCATCTCTCTCAATTCATCTTGCCTATTCCCACCAGAATTTTTCTGAAAAACAAGTCTTATCCTCTACCTGCTCAGACTCTCCAGAAGCTCTCCATGTTATAAAGATAAAACCCAAATCCCTTTTCCTGGTTAAAAGGTTTATCCTGATTGAATCCCAGTGAGTTGCTAGCCACTCAGCCATTGTGCATCACCTCCTCTCTCCTTTCACAGTCAGACCTTGTGAGGTGACCTCTTGAGATTATAGAAAGATGCCCTGATTGCCTACTCTGAGACTTTGGCTTACTGCCCCTCCTTGTTCTGAAACCTTCTGGTCAGCTACTTTTAAGTACTCACAGGTTCTTGAAGATGTGGCTAGAGGTCAGAGGTTCAGTCTGTTCTCACTGGGTTAAAATGAAAGTGGCTGCAGATTCTAGGACAGAATCCATTTCCTTGCCTTTTCAAGCTTCCCTTTAATTGAATCAGATGCCCTTCTTCTGCCCTCCTGCAGTGTTCTATGGTTCACCGTATTATTGTGATGATCTTTTTTAAAAACAATAATAATATCTCTTTAGTTTCTTGATTTTGGCCTTATTGTGACACATTACAAACAAAAATGAAGAAAACTAATATAATAGACATCCATGTACTTCAGACTGATATAAATGGTATGTTAGTAATTTGCTATGTTTGTAGATTTCTCTTTTTTCTTTTATGAAATAAAAGTTTATGGCATAATAAAGTACCACCCCTCTCAAAACCTTTCTCCACTTCCCTCCCTAAAGGTTAACACTAACCTGAACTTGGTGAGGAAAAACTCTTTTCACTCCCATCTCTTTTGCTAAACAGCTGGCACCTTCAGGGCAGTCAGGGAAGCTGAGGGCAGTTTGGGCATTGGGGTATCTCTCCCCAGTGCTTAGCGCAGTGTCCTGAAGACTACCTGAATTACTGGCTGCAGGGAGCCAGCCTTGGCTTGACTGTCTGGAACTTGCCACATTCTAAGCTTTCCAGTTTCTTTAGACAGTGCTGTCTGTTCTTACTTTCATGAAAATATGCTCCTTGTAATTGTGGCACAAGAAGACTCAAAGGACAGCATGAATTTTGAAATCAAACGCACAGGGTATTTACCTTTTGACAATTACTTAATCTCTCTGGGTATTTAATTTCCTCTTTGTAGAAGTGAGGCTAATAATACTTGTTCAGCAGGGGGTTTGTGAGGGTTAAATAAAATAACAAATGTGAATATTCCCTTTATGGTGGAACGGGTGCTCAATAAATGTTACTGTGCTCATAAAAATAATTACTTTTTCTTGTTTTTCCTTCTCAGATTTCCCCTGTCATGAGCTTTCTCTCTCCCTATTCCCAAGCTCATGTGCACCATAGTTTCTTCTGCTTTTCCATTTCCCCAGCATGAAAAGAAGTCTACTACACACTGTCTATCCAGGACCTTAGTGCTCTCAAGGTTCAGCACCATCATGGCTTGAATATTCAATTCTCTTGTCCTTTTTTCCTCTCTAATTATAGGTCATAGCTCACTTAGCATGTGTGATAACTCTAGCTAATACGATCCTCATGTTAGAGTGGTCTCTCCCATTCTATTTGTAAGTTTCTTGAAGGAACATGTCTTATAGTGCTCCCACTATTTTCCATACAATGAGTGTGGAATAGTAGTATGGCCCCAAGTCAGATAGCTTGAAATGAAATCTTTGTTCTATCATCTGCTATCTCTGTGAACTTGATCAAACAACTTTTCCAAGCCTCAGGTTCCTTGCTTGTGAATTGGAAGTAATAATAATACCTACTTTATGGTATACTTCTGAGAATTAATAAGATATGACAATAAAGTATCTTGCACCGTGTTCTCACATGCTTGATAAATGCTGATTGTCATGATTAATATTCATTAAAGAAGGATCATTATATGGATTAATAATGTTAATGCTATTGTATTACTTTGCTACTGTAACAAATGACCACAAATATGGTTTAAAGGAATACATGTTTTTGCTGGGGGGTGGGGTATGGGGGGGTGGGAGGATGGGGGGGGCACAATACAAGTTTATTATCTAACATCTCATTATCTCTGGAGCTCAGAGGTCCTCAATGTGTCTTGCTGGGCGAAAAATGAAAGTAATGGATTGTGTTCTTCTGGAGACTCTGGGAAGAATCTGTTTCCTTGCTTTTTCCAGCTTTTAGAATTTGCTCACATTCCATGGTTTATTGCCCTGCAAGACTCCAAGCTCTGCTTCTGTGGTTCTTTTTCTCTGATTGGCTCTCTAACCTCCCTCTTACACTTATTAGAACTCCTATGATTACCTTGCACTTGCCCAGGCAATCCAGAAAAATCTCCCCATACAAATATTCTTAACAAAAACATATCTGAAAAATCCCTTTGGCATGTAAGATAATATATTCTGGGAATTAGGATGTAGACATCTTGTGGGGGAGAGGGGGATTGGCATTTTTTTTGCCTACCACATAGACATAGTAAAACTCATTCATTCTTTCATTTATTCAACATTTATTTATAGTCTATTCTATGCTAAATCTTTTTTAGTCTCCGGAATTACAAACACTAATAAAAGCAACATCTAGCCCTCTCATGACTTAAATCTATTGAAGAAACTTTGTTGATGGTGAATCTGACTTATATAATATTTCCCTAATAGTGGAGGAAAAACGAGAATATCTTATGTTCAACACCAACTCAAACCTAAGTGCCATTTTGATAGACGGAGATACAGCAAATTGATTTAGCAGAGCACATGTTAGGCTGTGCATATGCCAGACCTGGGTGTGTGAATCCATGTCAATTAAGCTGAGGTATTCTTGAAATTGTTCTCTCAATGAGAAATCAAGAGAAACCAGATGCACAATTTTCAACTGAGAAAAAGAGTATGAAAGGACAGTAATGCTTTATTTTCTATTTAGTCCTAAATTTGCATATGCACCTTGTGAGAATTAGGGAGGAAAATTTGCTTTGGATACCAATTACCCAACAGAGTAAGCTTATTTCACTTACCATCTCACTCATTTAAATAAATGTAGCGATTATTTTGGGTTTTGATTTTGTTTTCCCATCCATACTTTCAACTACTGATTACCAGGATGATGAGGGGCATCATCACAACATATTCCCAAGAATCCAAAAGGGAAGAATGAGTGTAGGAATGGAAATAAACTGCCAGAATCCTTAGAAATATGAGTTTTGGTTGACAAAGCAAAATTTAAGAAAGGAAAATAAAACGAAAATTTATTTCCAAGTGTCGTCAGTTGTCTTTATTTATGTTTTCTTCTTAGAAATGAAAAAATAATAACCCCTTTCTAGACTCCATATTTCCTAATAAAACTATTTGATTCTTTGAAATGCAAATTATTCCTCCAAACTTTTCTTCTCCATAGTCTTCCTCTTTGGTGATTGCCAGGAAGTAGACTGGTAACACTAGAAGGACAGAAGCTAGAATTCCTTCTTTTCAGATACTTGACATTCTTTTCTTTTGGTTGGGATCTGGGCTTGTTTGTATTTTGTCTTCTCTTTAGCTCTGAAAAGCCCACAGATGACTGAAGTGGCCTTCTTAAAATGCAGTAAGTTCATTCAACTGCCTTTGTGTTTATTCATTATTTAAAAAGATGAGACCTTTGCAAGCCACTTGGGTTTATAGAAATGACACAGCTCATTTTCTGAAGGTTACACTTGACATTCTCTCATTCAGCATACATTTGTTGGTTACCTACTGTGTGGGTGAGAGGTATGGTAGGACAGGAAGTGGGGGAGGAAATAAACATCTACTGAGCTTAGTCTGTACAGGCACTATGATCTTTAATGCCTTTTTATTTGTCTAAGAAGTGCAAGTTATTATAGTAAAAGGTTTTCAGTATGGCAGGTAAGATTTTTTTCTTCTAGTTCTAACTGCCCATCTATAACATTGTATTGTGAGACTGAGCTCCAGCAAGATGGGAAAGAGCAGTGGAATCAATAAATCACATCAAGTGTGAGAAGACAGAATGGTGACACACATGCAATGTAAACTTTCATTTATTCACTAAGCTCTTACTGAATACCAATGTGTACTGAGCACCATGAAGGCACATGTGGTTGTAAATGCAATACAAGGCAATATGTGACTGGTGGCCATGGATGAGCACAAACAAGCTATACCACAGATTTACAGAGAGATGGTTCAGAATGGTCAAGGAACAGCTATTACATGAACTGAGCTGTGCATATCAGTAAGGACTCGTCAGAGAAGAACACCATGAGTTTTAGAGAATAAAGGATTTATTATAGCAATGAGGCACCATTGTGGGAGGATCTGAAGAAGTAAGGCCCAGAGAGGGGAGCTGGAAGATCAAGAATAAAACCACTAACAAGCCCTCCTGAGATTCTGGAGTTCCAGATAAGTGGCAGATAAGTAAGAATTTGCAAAGGGAATCTGGGAAGCCAGGTGTTTGTAGTTGCTGGAAGGGAACCACCAAGGGGAACTGATGGAGCAGCCCATGGAAGGTTGTTGACTCCATATCTGGTGGTAGGCTAAGGGTTTTGGTCATCAGTGCCAGCACTTGGGAAAGAACAGATCAAGGAGAATGAGAGCCTGCAGCTGCAAGCACCTCCACCCTGGTTTCTTGGCATATCTAGTCAATACTTCCAACTTCCAGAACTCTTTGGAATATGCCTTTTGTTTAACTCTCTTTGCACCCATACAGGAACAAAATGATCCTAGAAGTGTGGCTCGAACTCAGCCAAGTTGACACAGTTCAAATATCACACTTCAAAAAGTGGGTCACATCTGTACAAGAGACATAAGCATAGCATTCAGGGGCAGCTGTGAGTGAAGGTCTGGAAGTGGGACTGAGTAAGTGAGTAGGTCAGTCTGTGTGTGATGAAGAGTTTGTGCTGAAAGATAGTAGAGGAGAAGCTTAGAAACAAAAGGTCATTAGCTAATTAGCCTTTTCCATCATTGGTTATTAATAAAAACTTATCTACTATACATATTCTCAGTTGTAGGAGTGTAGTGATAAATGAAAAATCCAGGTTTGGGAAGGATTTGAATGCTAGTGTGAAATGGCTGCGTTGTTGTTGATCCATCTCTGGAGAAGTGGTTTAGTCTTCCAAATGAACAACTGGTCTGTTGAATTTCTGTCCCTAATTAAACTCAATCAATATTTAATTCAATTCAATCAACATTTATGTTCCTTCTCTGCACATGCTCCTCGCAGGCATTACCCTCATGTCCTCTCGAACTGTGAGGCATGACTGCACCTGCCAATAGTAGAAATACTGAATCTCCTCTTTCCCTGGCAACTCTCTAGAAAGATTTGTGCTGACATTTTCATTTATGTCATGATGTCTTAGTCTAAAGCAATGGTACATTTTTAGGGACTTAAGTGAACAAAACAACATGCAATTAAATTGCCCTTAAGCCCCCAATTTTTTCTAATAAATGTTATTTCTGAGTTCTATAAAAATGGTGACGCATGCTTCACATTAGTTCTATAAAAATGGTGATGCATGATTCACATGATTCCTAAGTAATATGTGAACTCTGTGCTAATAAAGTGTAGGATAGCTTAATATTTTGCCCCAGAGGTAATCCCATTTACCCTCACAAAACCCCCAAAAGATAGTGTAATTGCCCCATTTTGTGGAAAAGATAAATAAGATTAAGTAATGTCCCCAGGATTATTGCACTAGTAAGAGACAGAGAAACAAATCAGCTCTTCTTAATCATTCTGCTCCCATTAAATGAAGAACTGGCTATGCTATAGTTTGGAAATTGGTGACTCCAACAAGTGACTCAGGAGGAGTATTTTACAAGCAGGAAAGGTGTTTAAAGAATATTGCTGATGTTCTTAATAAGTACAAGTTGAGGATGAAACATCTGCGGAGAAAATTTGCAGAGAGCAAAGTGAGACCTTTGAAGTCTTTTGGCTGAGCTCCAATACTGGAAACTGGCATGTGAGCTCTGTCCCCAGATTCCAAGTTGCAGGCACCTGCATGTCAAAGTCCTCCTGGTGATACCAGGAGAACTTTGAATATTGTACGGTGGGAAATTTTTTCTTCACAGCAAGCTCCTAAGCATATTACCAGACAATGTACAATGCGGCCATTTCTGCTCAAAAGCAATGTAAGGAGAACCTCAGTTAACGGTAATGGTAGGAGGGTTAGGGAAGCCGAAGGGTAGAGGGAGAACAGGGAGGGAGGGGGAGAGAATGAACACCCAATCCTTGTAGCTAGAGGAACTAAAACTAAAACTATGGGCACCATCTGATCTTTGAAGGATTTGCCAGAGCCAGTCCCATGAAGTCCTTTTCATTTCTATTGTCCGGTCTTTTGCTGAGGTTTAGGAGGCTAGTACTACTCTCCATTACACAGAGAAGAAAACTGAGACCTAGAGAAGCCAAGAGATGTGCACACTGAGTCCACAGCAGAATGAAAACTAGCCCTTGCTTTTTCTGCTCTGCCACAAAAGTGATGTTTGTCCTGGGAAGGAGAGAATCACAGCGATATGTAAGATTTTTAAATTTTCAATCATATGTTCACATGCTGACATCCTGTTGAATTTTGAACCCATTTAAAATTAATTTTTCGATGGAAACAACATGAGGTTGTCTTGGTGGGAGGTTGGTGGGGGTTAGGGGAAGGGAGTGGACAGGAATCCAAAGCACGCAGGCCCCTGACCAATGGGTTGTCTGCTTCACAGCACAGACTGTTCAGGCCCAATGTGACAAATGGGCAGAATCTCATAAGTATTCTAGCTCTTCACTTCCCTAGTTTGATTACATTGTACCGGATGGCATTTGGAACTTGGTTCAGGGTGCATATAGCTGAATTATGCAATTTGCTGATATGCAATTAACTGGAGTAGCAACACATTCAATCTAATGGGGGCCAGACAGAGACTGCATAATTCTTGGGAGCAGAAGCTGATTATGCAGTTAAGTGATATGCACTTAAGAGAAGTGCACCACATCTATCTGATCCCATTTCTTCAATAGATTCTTCATGGCACTTTACTCCAGCCTTTCTGCTTTTATGGTCAAACATTCTAACCTGTATCCACTTGAAATGAGAACTTACAGTTCATATGTAGATTTGGGATTCATTTCTTTTTTAAAATCAATCTTTTAAAAATCTTAACTCCAGGTGCAAAAATGAGGTAAATGGGGAAAGAAAGGGGTGAGTCTGGGGTTCAGTAGGTCTAGCTCCTAGAAACAGTATCTGAATTACTCTATAATTAATTAAGATGCTTCAATTTTAGTTTCTTTTCTTCTTCTTTTTTTTTTTTTTTTTGGCTTGGTTAGAAAGTTGTGTTTCGAATGCAAATGTGAGATGCATGAAAAGATTTCTTTTTAAAAGCAAAGGTCTTTGCAGTAAGTATTTTTTTTTAACTTGAAAATGGATATTGTAGAAAGGGGGCCCTTTTACGAGAAACTCCAATTATATGACAGTTCATTGACTATAGCCAGTTTTAAGTTACTCTGATGATGATGGATCGTTAATTTAATTTGGCAGGTTTTACTGGTTTACTGTATGCTTGCTGCATGCCCTGGATTGACCTAAATCCTTTGGGGGACCCCAAGAAGTATAAAATATGTCTGCCTGTCCTCAGCCTCTTTGAGAGGTCATGACCCATGTATGCAAAGTAATTGAGGGACAATGAAACACAGCACACGACTAGACGTTGGGAGTGGTTGTTAAAGAGAATAAAAGAAATCTGTGCAGGGACAAAAGGAACTGGGCTGAAGTTTTTCATCACTAGAGGGAGACAGAGGGAGAAGCAAGGGTCAACTATATACATTTTATATCAACCAAACAACTCTGTAAAGATGTTGTTACCCTAATTTATAGATGAAGAAACTGAGGCTTAGGGAAATTTTCTATAATCCACAGATAGATGATGGGAAAAAGAGTCGGAATTTAGAATCAAGTTTATCTTCTAAGTTGCCTCTCAAGGTATTCAGGTAGAAAGTTGTGATAAACTGTGAAGGATTCAGACGTATGCTAGGAGAACTAACTGCATTGCTACCATGTTCTTTCCCAGCCCTGGGGTCCTATATCTGGCAGGAGTTGAACAATAAGGTGAGCTTGTAGTTTCATTTGGGAAGGAACACCTTATTCCCTGAATGGAAGACATGCCAGCTTTCCCTGAGTTGAAATAAATCTTTGCAATATCGGTAAAAAAGAAAGTGGTGACTGGGAAGAGAAAAGAATAAGTTGGCATTTGGGACTGTTGTGGTGGGCAGGGAAGAGAGAATGACAGAGCAGGATGGTTACATAGTCATCAAACCCCCTTTCCCTAAAAGGGTAGCTGCTCGTGGCCCAGGAATGGAAACCAGGTAGGTGTGGCAGGGACAAGAGGGCCACCAAATTGGTTCTTGTCTTTTAGGCAAGTATCAAAAACATTGCAGAGTTTTCTGAACTCAATAATGTAATCTTCACCTGTGTTAGTTTTCTACTGCTGTGTAACAAGTTATCACAAGCTTAGTAGCTTGAAATAGCACCCATTTGTTAGCTAATACTTTCTGTGGGTAAGGAGTACAAATACAATCTATCTCCTTCCTTTGCTCAGGATCTCACAAGACTGAAATAAAAATATTATCCAGTGATGCACTTTCATCTGAAGGCTGGATAAGGGAAGAATTCAAACTCATTCAGGTTGTTGGTAGAATTCAGTTCCTGGCAGTTGTAGAACTCATGGTAGCCTCTTGAGTGTTAGTTTGCTTCTTTGGAGAGTACTTTGTAGGGAGCAAATGTTTTTCATCTCAAAATTTACCACAGACACGCTCCTTCTATTCTCAGCTAATGATCCCTCTACATATAAACTGTTTTCCAACCAAAATCCTGAAATTAACTCTTGATTTCTTATTTCACAAGCAAGTTGTATGGGTTACACCAAAATAAATCTTATATTTAACAACTAGTTTCTATTTCATAGTCTCTGTCATTGTCCAAGCCACCAATATCTCTCACACAGCCTACTGCTTTTCCTACTTTTTTTCTAGTCTCTCCACCTGAACTCACTGTCTTTAGACCTGCATATGGCTGATTTCTTTTCATTATTCAGGTCTCCATCCAATGCCATCACTTTACAGCGAATATTCCTGATCATCTTCTGCAAAGTAGCAACCATTTAGAACCACACTCCTCTATCACTTAATTTCCTTTTCCTCATAGTCTTTATGTTCAAAACACCTTCCTATGATGGTTAATTTTATGTGTCAATTTGACTGGGACATGGAATGCTGGGGTTAAACATTTTTTTTTCCGGTATCAGTAAAGGTATTCCTAAGGAGAGAGACATTTGAATCAGGGGGTTCAAGGCAAATTGCCCTCCTCAATGTGGCTGTCCAGAGCCTGCCTAGGACAAAAAAGCAGAAGATGAGGAAATTAGCTCTTTGCCTAACATGTCCTCTTCCTTCAGCTATACTATTGACCCTCTAGTTTTTAGAACAGATTCCTGGTTTCACAGCATCTTCAACTTGCAGAGAGCAGATCAAGAAACTTAGCCCATAATTTCTTAAGCCAGTTTTTAAAAAATAAATGTTACCATCCTTGTAATATATAGTTTACTGATCTATTTTTTTTTGAGAACTCTGAACTTTTCTCTCTCCATTCTTATGTGCTTTTTATAGCATTATTACCTCCAGAATATAATTTTCTTGAAGGAGTTCAGGACTGAGCCTGGCTCATAATAGATGTCCAATAAGATCTGTAAAATAAATAAATTCAGCCCTTGTAAAGGGGGAGGGGGGAAGAAAGCATTACTAATTCTCATTTTATTCAGAAATATTAGGTCACTTGCTCAAAAGTGAAAATATTGCCCAGTGTATACCCACGTGGTCTCTGAATGCCTGTTAACATTTTTCTTGCTTCAACACAGCCTCTGGTATATAGGTCCTGAGAATGGGATAGCATAGTGGTTAGTGAGTTAGAGTTCTAATGCTACCATTTACCATGAGCAGGATGTTTAACCTCTTTAAGGCACAATTTCCTGCTAGGTAAAGTAAAAACACAAATAGTACAAATTTCATTGAGTTATGAAGATCAGCGTGGGCAAAGCTTTTGACCTAGTGCTCCATACATAGCAAGGGCAACAGATTGGTATTTTTCCCCTCTTTTACTTTTGCCTTCTTCTTCTCTTTGTAGCATGCAATTAATTTTGAGCTGTCATTAAACATCTTATAGTTTTCAAAGTATTTCAAAATAAACATTTTGAAAATGTTTATTTCCAGTTTCTTTAATCTCAACCACAGCTTCTTTCTTGACTTCAAACTCAAATGTGAGTGGCATTCATTCATTCAATGCCGCCTCACAGGAAAGTGCTTGCGTACCCCCATCTAGCATTCTTTGAACTTCATGATCAAGAACTAGGGCCCTAGTGAAGGAGAAGAGCAGCTAAGATTAAAGTTTTGCCTTCAACTGTGGGTAGAAATTTTCAGACCTTAGTACATCTTTAGGGAGTTCAGTTTCTTGTAGGCTTTTCAGAATCCTTGTTGTGCTTTCTTTAGAAATGGAGAGAATCCTTTATCTCTACTCTCTAATCCTCTTTCCTATTTTCCTGCTCTTTTATTGGATTATTAAGTCATTGCCACTTTCCTCTTTTGCTCCTTAACTTGCCCCCCCATCAAACAATACCTCTAATAAAAATCCTCTGTCTTTGAATCTCCTTTTTTACTAAGTTTTCAACCAGAAATGCATCAGTTTATAAGCAACTTCGCAGAATATCAAAAAGAAGTCAGAAAGGATTGTGCTTAAGTTCTTGCATTTGCTAATTATTAGCTTTCCGATCTTGGACAAATCCCTCAACGTCTCAGTGTTCCCATTTTCTCACTGGTAAAATAAGAATAATATCTATCTCATGATTTAATGCCCAGTGAAGATCTATGAAACAATCTACATATATCGATACTTATTAGGTTTCTAAAGCAATACTGGTTTTATCTCCATGTTCCAACTAAATAGACAAATTAGAATTTGTCTATTCTATACTGCTCAAAAATCAGTCAAATTAATAATTACAGCAGTTTTATTTATAACAACCAAAAATTAGAAACAACTACAATGGCCTTCATTAGGTGAGTGGGCAAATGATGGTACTGTCTGACTATGATATGGAATAATACTCAGCAGTAAAAAAAGAATGAATTATGAATATGCACAGCAACATGATAAATCTCAAAAATATTACAGACTAAAGAGTAAATTCTGCATTATTCTATTTATATTAAAGGTTATATAAGACAAATATAATCTATCGAAAGCAGATCTGTGGTTGTCTGGGGCTAGGCATAGAAGGGTAGATTAACTTGCACAAATGCTTTTAGATGATTGCTCATTATCCAAGCTTGATTATGGTTACATGCGTGCACGATTTTGCCAAAACTCATGAGTTTGTGCAGTTAAAACAGATGCATTTTGGTCTTTGTAAATACTAACTGCAATAAAGTCAATTTAGAGAAATAAGAATCACAAGAAACTGACACTTGACAGTACCTGGAAAGGGTGATTTTTTTTTTTCCTTTAATACCCATCATCTAAGAAAAAAAAATTCCTTTGTTGTACATATATTCCAGTAAGAGGCATTAACCTCTCCTTGGAATGAGGAGGAGTTTGGGGTGTAGAGTGTTATGCTTTCATGGTTTGGGAAGGAGAACATCTGTTGTCTCCCATCAGCTTTGTTCCTTTGTTCCCAGAGGGTGTGGGGTGTGTTGTATTACTTTATAAAGCCTTCTCAAGTTCTGCCCATCTTCTTTCACTCCCCCTTTCCTTTTCTTCCTTTCTTTGTATTTCTCTGCCTGCCAAGTTCTGTGTGGTTCTGAATCACAGAAAAACAGATCACCTCACATTAATCTGAAAAGCCAGGTTCAAACAGGAAAAGCAAGCAGGACACTTTCAGGCAATTGTCTTGAGAAAATCCAAGACAAAGTTCTGCTTTCTACCTTATTCTCATAATAATCTGGGCTTCTTTGCCTGAATAATTAAGTCTAGTTCTTCATCACTCTCCTTATCTGGGCCAGTGGAGAAACACGGTGAGTTCCTGGGTGTCTGGAATTGGTAGATCAGGAAAAATTGTTTACAAAATATATAAATACTTGGAGTCAGCTGTAGTGAATGAAACTTTAAAAGCAATAAGAAGAAAAATCTCATTGTAAAAGACCTAGAGATAATCATGTTAATTCTTTAGTTCATTATTTTTATTTATCTTTCTTATTTATTTTCTATATATATTTTAAAAAATATGCCATACTATATACTCTGTTTTACAACTTAATTTTGCACATTCTGATAAGCTTAGAAAGCTCTTTTGTCTGTACATAAATTAAGTGGAACCATATGAAATTGCTATTTCTTTAGATCAAATAGGAATAAATTGGCAGTTTCATAGAGTTAATTTAAGACATCTAGTCCACATTTCAGTGGTTATAAAGTATTGCATCTTATGGTTATGCTGTATTTAAGAAAAATAATATATATTACTATTATATACAATTAATAATATAATAAATACACATTCAGATAGTTTTTATTTTATTTTGTTAAAACAAATAACTGTAATCTATATATATACACACATTCAATAACTTTATTATATATATGTATGCATGTATACCTTTGCATTTATATGTGTACATGCATTTATATGCATATACAATATGTATATATCTTTGTATATATGTGATATATATACACCTACAAATACATATTTATATATTTGTATATTATATAAATTTATATATTTGTGTTTTAATATATATGTATTATATACTATATATTGTATATGATGTATGATATAGTAGTATATATTTATATATATAATAAATTTGCATATCAGTGTCATTATTTTTGCGGAAGAGGCTGAATAGAATCCTAAACACTGGGTCAAGAGTTTCACATATTTTATATTTTGATAATTAGTGCCAAAATGTCCTCTATAATGATGCTAACAATTCATACCACAGAGTATCCTTTTTCCCCTATACTCTCAATAATCTTATGGGTGAATTGGTTTCTGAAATACTTTGAAATCACTTATTTTATAGAGCAAAAGATACAAGAAAGATATAAGAACTCATAGCAAAAGATATGAGTGCTACCATGTGTCTAGTGCTCTCTGTGCTGGGTCTGAGAAGTAAATATGTGAAAAATTAATATGGCTGCTGCCCATACAAAGCATGTATTCTGACTGGCAAAATAAGATTAGCATGTGTATTGTTGTGCACACACGCAGTGGCAGTGATTTCTCTCATAATTACAAATTGTCTCTAGCAGAATTAACTGAAAATACATTGACTACCCACACAATACATTAACTGAAATACATTGACTACCCACACAATACATTAACTGAAAATACATTGACTACCCACACTACCCAATGATATTTGAACAATTATCATTCCAGTTCCTCCACTTACTATCAGCATGCTCTTACATTTCTCCAGCTATAAAATGGAGACAATAACAGTAATGTGCTCAGGCAACTGAGAGTAAATGTCCAGACTTCACAAGGACACCACTAATATTAGTTATAGCATTTGCCTTCATTTCAAGAGTGCCTACCAGCTTCATGTGCCTATCCCACTTATAACGTGACATTAAGTACTAAATAATGATTATTTTTAATGTGCTGTATCCAGCCCTGACGAGACAGAGACTGTAGTTTATCTCATACTGAACATTATGCTTCTATTAATCCAACCTGGTTACTAATATTCTTGCTCTAAAGTTATTTTATTCTAAGAACTTTGCACACTGCATATGCCATTACACAGAGGAATTGCTCATTGCTATTTTACAGAATCCCGATTCTTGATTGAAGAAAGGGTATTTCAATTACCACTAGTGCGTTTAGAAGGAAGATAGTAAGAGGCAATACTGTAAATATTTTTAACCAAAACAAAATGTGTAAAGTAAAGCCTTAGAGATGTTCACCCATAACAGACAAATCTTCTGCATTTATTATTAATATTTCAGAAAACACTGCTTTCTTCCAGGTATGTAAATTTTGTGTTCACTGTAGTAGCATAAGCAGGTGGGTGGAAAAGTGCCTGGCTTATTATGCATGACCATGAAAGTACTGTAGTCCAAAAACATACAGCTTCCTATTCCAGGACATTTATTAAATCTGTTCCAATTAATTGCCTGTTCGATGCTCAGGTGGCTGCAGCAATTGCTGCTCAACGGAACTGTGAGAAAAGATCCAGAGAAATGTAAACAACTGACAATCTAACAAGAGGGTATTGTCCTTACTGGAAATTCATTAGGAAGGACTTTGGTGCATATAAATAGCCTTCTGAAAGGGGCATCTCCACTGGCTGCTTAGGATACTCTGACAATGTGGACAGGTCTGGACTGATAAGTAGTAGCAAGGAAATGGCAGAATCCTTCTTAAAGGCAGGGCTAAAACTAAATGCGCTTATTCAGATCTATAGTCTTCTGGATTCCACTAACCTAAGTATTTGCAATTAGTAAGAGATTTATAGGTTATCTGGGGGTCTTGACCTATTAAGATCATTGGGCTTCTTTTATAGTTCTAGTCCCCTTTGTTCAAAAACAAACGAACAAACAAACAAACAAACAAACAAACAAACCTAAGCACGTACAAGTAGGTTTCTGTATAGAATTCTAGGCCTTCATCAATGCCCCAATAACTTCGTGGGTACTAGGTCACAGAAATCCTCTTTTGTGTTCCTTTCCTATTTTCTTCACCACTCACTCCTAGCAGTGATACTAGTATTTGTCCTTCGTAATATGGCTATCTACTGATTCTCCTACACCCCAAAGATTGTACCTTCTTTCAAACCCAGTTCTATTCATCCTTTTGAGTTATATGTACTCTAAACTCCTAAGATGCTTGGAGTTGATAATATTCAATGTAGTAACCCAACTCTATGTTGGATGTCCTGAGCCTATCGTTAGCATAGTATTTACATATTCGTTCATTCAACACATACTTGATGAGCGCCTACTATGTGGTAAGCATTATTACCGGGCAATTATTATACTTCATTAAAGTAAGGATTATACATACAGCTTGCCAACGTCACCACTAGACCATATAGAGACAAATGCCTGATCTCCAACTTTACAACATCTATTGTTTTACTCATTCATCAAGGTGCAGTTCAAATATCCTCTCTTTGCTGTACCACACTGGGCAATCCTCTCTAGGACTTCTCTGCAGCACTGTGCTTTTCATTAGAACTTGTGCTATGTTATCTGGAAATCATCTGTTCCCATGCCCACCTCCCCCTCCTACTATATTCTCCTCAGGTCAAGGTCTATACCTAGTATACTAAGTACTGTGTAACACTAAGAAATCGTAACACTAAGTATTGGTTGAGTAGCTAAACTTCCTACCACCTCTAAGCTTGCCAAAGTTCTCTTCATACTACCTGAAATGTTCTTTTTTTTCTTTCTTGATTTATTATTTACCTTTAAAAATTTTTTCTTAATCATTTTGATTAAGAAATGATTGATTTCATCCTGAAATATTCTTTCCATACTTATCAACTTAATCCCTGTCAATTTAAATATCACTGCCTCAGAAAAGATTTCTTTTCAATTCCAAAGTGGAGTTAGGTCCCCTCACAAAAATGTTCCCTGAACAACTTTGAAAGACCCTAGTTATTGTACTTTATTGTAATCCCTTGCTATTTATATTCATTGTTAAGATAGCAGCCTCATGAGGGAAGGGCAAAGGCTATCTTATTTACCTCTGCATGGCAAGGGATTAGGTATTATATAGTCTCTTACTCTAAGAGTGGTTCATGGAACAGCAAAACATCCACATTCCCTGGGAGCCTACAGATGCACATTCAGTTCTGAAAAGCAGTGGTCTAGTGCATTCAATAAATACATGCCAAACCAGTGAATAACCAGGTGTTAAACTTAACAAAACAGAGCCTATTAGCCTATTCAGTTCAGGTGCCTCTATGATGTAGCACAAGGTCCAACTCAAAGTAGGCACTCAGGATGTATCTGAGGAACACACATTGTCTTTTTTTTTTTTTTAGAGACTAGGTCTTGCTATGTTGCCCGGGTTGTCTCGAATCCACATACTCAAGTGATTCTTAGCCTCAGCCTCCCAGGTAGCTGGGATTACAGGCACCTGCCACCGTGCCCAGCTGGAACACACATTGTTTATATTGGTTTCTATTCTGTGTCTTCTTTCATCATCTTATTAACCAAATTTTGGAGACCAATCTCTTATTTTGAGATTGGTCTTTTTTCTCCTATCTTTATAACTTCTAACCCTGTATTGAATCATTGTAGGTACTCATTAAAAACTTGGAGCCAACCTCAGGCATTAACATTAACTAATATATTGTCCAGATTAGATTCAAGCAGCTAGTTTGATGTGGAGTGGGTATGCTGTGTGTGTGTGTGTGTGTGTGTGTGTGTGTGGTGTGTGAAGTGTGCAGGGATGTTTTTATTTGTCTGGAGACCCTCACACCCTGATAATCCTCATTTAGTAAAGAATATCCCATCCAAGGCAATAAATGGAGAAGTCATAGGAATGAGAACTTTGAGTTCTGGTTCTTACTGTCTTCTCAAGACATTGTTTGGATTGTAGAGCCCTAATTATGCCACTTAAACAGGCAAAAACAGTGAAACAGATCCTTCTGAGTAGTATGTTTTAGTAAATTGCCTCTTCCAGATTTTCTCAAGGAAAAAACATTTGCTTTCTGGCATTTGGCCTTAGTATTAGGACAACTTACAGACTATGGGCAAAGGCTTTGTGAAAATAGGCACATTGATGGATAAGGTTAGGTTTTCTCCCTTTGGTTTTACTAGGTGAAAATAAAATTGGATTTAAGTGCATTTACTCAAAACTTGATGCTTTGGGAGAAGGTTGCATTAAATAAAACAACATATTTCTCCAGCATTTCCCAGGCCTTAAATGTTAAAATTTAAGAGATTATGAAAAGAATTAATATTTCCTTAAGCAGTGGGATTTTAGAAGGAAGTGGAATATTGGAATCATGGAAACCCTGGCCTTTAAATCAGGGATAAGAAACTTCCAAACCAACCTAAAGGTTTTCCTATGTTGGAGACATACATGGGATCGCAGGGATGGCCATCAGAGGCCATAGAAGTCTTTCTGATCTTTCTCCTGCCTGCTGTGTGGGAATTGCCAGCACATCTTTTATATAGCTCCGGAGATCTCTAAGGAGGTTCTTACATGCATTCCTCCTCTAGTCCTTGACGACTGGTAGATGCCACCATATTGGTTCTTTCTTGCTCCAGTGTCTTGTAATGAACCTTCTTTCATGGCAAGAGTTAGTGCCTTGAATCATCAAAGACACTTGAGGGGCAAGTCCACCAAAGGCCCTTCCCAGATGCTCATTCCAATCAGTGAGTAAAGATATGTCTAGGCCACCAACACCACCACCTAGCCACTGACACTGGTACCGCCACCCACAACCACTTACAGGGATGCCACCATCCTTGCTTGGAGACAAAGGCTCTAAAGCAAAAGCAGAGCACACACTTAAATCCAGGCAGCTGGGCGTGGTGGCACATGCCTGTAATCCCAGCTACCTGGGATTGCTTGAGTCTGTGGTACCCAGGGCATTGAGAGCCTGTGGTTCCACCGGCAAAAATAGCGAAACCTAGTCTCAAAACAAACAAACAAACAAACAAACAAACAAACAAATAAATCCAGGTAGCAATCTATTCAGGAGTCAAGTAAACTAAAAATTTCTAAGTTCCAGGCTTTCTACTCCCTCTTTCAATTTCACATTCTGCTTGCTACCTCATTAGGGAGGAGAGGCTTGAAAGGAAGGGCCCTTTTGTTTCAGACATCTCAGACCATGTTTTATTTTTGTTCTCATTTACCCCTCCCCTGGGAAGAACCAATTTAACTCCATAGAGATTTAGAGGATTTATTGTGTAGGTGTATTTTTTAAAGGGTCTATGTCTGGTCTCCCCATGCCTCTAAAATGAACTTAGAGAAACATTCCCTTTCTTGTTAGAGGCTATTCTGTCTGCTAAGGAGAAGTAGAGTTACTGAGGCTGTTACTAGACCTTCCTATTTCTGCTAGGATCTTAGTTGCCTTATTTTACTGCCTGACTTAGAAAGGACATGTTCGCCTGGTTAAGAGGTTAAGCATCCCAACCGTGTGCCTAGCATACAAAACAATTAGAAGCAAAGCCTTTGGTAGCCTGAGGCTGACTGAGTCAGTTCTTTCCACTCTAAGACTGGCTTATCTGTTTGTTTGTTTTTTCTTTCATAGAGTTAGGGTAATACTATTACAACATGACTTATTTCTATTTATTTGTTTGTTTATTTATTTTTATTCTTTAAATCACAATGTCAGTAAATGGTTCTTGGGATACTTCCCTCTCTCTCCTCCCTCTGGTGCCCCCTCCAGTCTCTCAAACCTCATCTTTGTTGTCTACTAGTCTGTGCTAAGTCCATTAATCTCTTTCTTTCCTGTGGCAGTGTTCTTTCACTGGGTGTGGGACTGTGTTGTTGGAACCAGGCGAACCTTGCTGATAGGTTTTCAGTCTTAAGATTGCATTGGGCGGCCAGTCTATTATCTATTTGTGGTCTGTCCATACTCTCTTGTTGGAGGCTGACTTCTCCAAATTCATTTCTGCTGTTTTGCCGCTTTATCTTATGGTTCTGGCATCAGATTTAGGGGGTTTCACCCCCTGCCAGTGTTGGTGAAGAAGTTTCTTTGTGGATACAGGCATCCATGAGTGGCCATTGTAGATCATTTCCTCTGTCTCACTCTGCAGCCCTGCTGTGGGGTTGATGCCCAGCTCTTGGCCCTTTTCTCTCCTGTAGTGTGGGGAGGGGCACCTTGGTCTCCTAAAGTGCATCTCCAAAATGAAGTCTTGGGTCTTCTAGACCCAGGGGCACAAAGATGCACCTTGTGACATCGTGTTTCCAAAGTTGTTTCTCCTGTCTCACTTGCACCGGTTCTCTGGATTGTCCATCTGCTTTATTCAGCTCAGTCTTGTGCACGGGATTTTTACTTCGTCCCTTGCCCATTTTATGATGGAGTTTGTATTATGTATGTTCTTCCTCCTCCCGAAGATTAGCTAGTAAGAGTGAAATGGAAGGGGAATTTCCACACCCCCCCCCAGCCCACACACCAGTACCTCCCTGGATGGGGGGTGGGCCCAGATGGCTGGGCATGCTCCCTCCCAAGCCTTTCCTGGGGTAGGGGCTGGGAGAAACATGCCCTGGCCAATCCAGGCTGCAGATGGCCACCCTGTGCAACAATAATCCACTGGTGGATGGAGCTAAAACCCTACCCACCCCCCCTCCCAGGATCTCCAGGCTTTGGAGAGCTTACCCAGGGGTTGTGACCACCTTTGCTTCCCATTGGGTATTGCTACCAGCTGCCATGGCTGGCCATGGGGTGCAGGAGCCCAGAGACCCCTGTGCACCTAGCCTGTGGACTCACCTGCCTCAGCTTCACTGAGGCCCATCCCTATTGGTCCCTCAGCCCCCAGACCTAGGGTGGGAACCACAGATGTCTGCGGGGTGTTGCGACCAGCCACCATGGCTGACTATGGGGCGTGGGAGATTGGGTTCTTCATCCCTAGTACAGATGACTTATTTCTTTCTCTCTCATTCAGCTGCTAGGTTCATCTCCCCAAGACAGTGTGATCATATTACTATCTTATGTGAAGATGCTAGATGATTCCCCATTACTTGTAAAGTCTGAAGTTTTTCCCTTTGCCCTCCAGGCTCTTTGATATGTTCCCAATATAACTTGATTGTTTTTCTCACACCTCTTCCATACCCATTAAAATAAACCAACGTTCTCCATGTACACCCACATCCAGTTCATTGGAATCCAAATGTTATCTCATCTTTGTGACTGACTCAAGTGCCAGGTAAAATTTGTGCTTCAAACTACCTATGCATTCCTATATTAGACTATCAATGATAATAGTCACCTGATTCTGATTCATCTTCTTATTCCTGAACCAAGGTGATTTCTTGGTTCTATGTTCATATATAATATATGTATCATGATCCTTAGGTAACCTTTAAAGGAGTCAAGCATCTGGTGCTGGTTAGGAAACCCTGGACCAGCAAAACCCTTTCTAAACCTGGGTTTCTTAACTTCAACACTATTGACATTTTGGCAGGAATAGTTCTGTATTGTGTTAGAAGCCATGTGCACTGTAGGATACTTAGCAGCAATCTGGTCTCTACACATTAGAGGCCAGTAGCATAATCCACTGCGAGTTGTGACCATCAGAAATGTCTTCAGACATTGCAAAGTGTTTCCCTGGAGGAGGAAATCACCCCCCAGTTGAGAACTGCCACCCTAGATCAAGGAGGTTTAAACAGTGATCATTTTCTGCAAATGTTTATAAAAGGAATTAAGGAATTTGGCATTGTTCCTTCTGAGTTCAAACAATAGTGAGGTATATAATTAATGATATTCTTTCAATAACTGGAAATAACAGTATAGAGCTTCCATAAGAACTCAGAACTAGAGACAGGGACTTGGGCGCTACCACTTGGAATTAGCTAACAGATATTTATTGTGTAACTGTGTTAAGGAGTCTGGGATCTGTTAGGAACTGGATTCCAATCCTGGTTTTACCACAGTCAGATATCATTACAGGTATCTTAACCTCTCGGAACTGTGGTTCTCAGGATAAATTAGATAATGAATGTAAAGTGGTTAGGACTGAGCCTGGCATGTAATATGCACTTGAAAATAGTTCAAAGTTATTATTAATATTATTATTGTTGTATTATCGTAATATTGATTCATTTAATCCTTTCAGAGGTCACGACAGTATTATTTTATAGATGGGTTGTGGTTAGACTCTGAATCTTTAGATCTCCAACTTTCACTGAATCATGTTCATCTGACATAATGCAGATGGAGTCTCATTTACAAGAAGGATCTTCACTGTTTTATTGGGAAACAGAGAGGTAACTGCCTACAGCAAAAATTCCTTCTTAATTGGTAAGTAGCATCTTCATCTACAACCATCATTGGGAAACTTAATAACTGCTTATTAAGCACTTTGGATAAGTACATGTGTAAGATATTGGATATTAGTCACCTGTGTTGCTAAAACAAAGCACCTGCCTGTTAAGAGCTTGTCCATCTGAAAGCTCAAAGAGACTGTCCTTTAGCCTTTAAGACACACATTCATAAGTTTAGCTACCAGTTGGCATAAGTTGCAGGCATTTGATTTTAGAATAAAGAGTATGAGCAGCTACCTTGCTTGATCCAGAGCAGAAGCTGGGGTGGGGGCTCAGGGATGGGACAACATGTAGGTGAGGAAGTTAAAGTCCTCCTGAGAGAGTCAATAAGTTCAGCTTATTCATACAGGCAATGAACATCAAGGTAGAATAATTCTCTTGCAATCAAAAACAAACATTAGAGCAGTCAGGAAAATTTAACCTTAAACTAGTTCTATCACCAAAACTGGTTGACTTGAGAAAAATCCTCTCTAACTTTCTCTTTACACATGTGCAAAGTAAAAACCTCTGTGATTCTCAGTGCCACCCACTTTGGAGAGAGAACACTGGACTAGTTTAGCTGGTGCAGGACTGTTTCAGTACTTACTGGCCATTAGCAAAAGGCCTGACATCTCATAAGTATACATGAAGACAAAAGCAGTTTTTTTTTTAAAAGCATCACTTTAGGTTTCTGTTGTTTAGCAGAGTGGGTTTTTCTTTGTACTAGGTCCATCCATCCATCCATCCATCCATCCATCCATCCATCCATCCATCCATCCATCCATCCATCCATCCATCCATCCATCCATCCATCCATCCATCCATCCATCCATCCATCCATCCATCCAACAGTAGAGCACACACTAAGCCCTGGGCCTGCCCGGGTACCCATCTTTGCCCTCAAAGGACCATATACTTAACTAGTTAAATCAATTCATCAACTGTAAGAGGAGGGCTGATTACTTTTCTCCGTCAGAAATGAATCCCAGTGCTGAATCTGACCTACCGCTCTAGATCGGGTGATGGAAAGCCCTTTGGTCCAACTCCTCCGCACCTCCTCCCTCCCTAGCGGCTGGGAAGTTCCCTGGGTAGTTGTGAGAGTTCCTGCCCCTGCGCCCCCTCTTTCAGCAGACGGAGGTGCTTTCTGGGCTTGCCGCGACATTCCTGTAGGTGGAGCCAAACGCCCTGGCTGGCGGGTGCCGGACGGCTCCCTCCGCAGCGGACTCCCCTATCTCCCCTCAGCTCCCCTCTCCTTTTTCCCCTCTCTGGTGCGGTCTCCCTCAACATCCAAACCAACCGAGTGCGTCTGAGGTGAAACCGTGCCAGACTTGGAGATGCCTGCCAGGTTTCTCTCAAGTCTTGGCTTAACAAAGGAAAGCAAATTACAAAAATGGAAATTTTCAAACTAGCGTTCAGTGGTATTCAAATCGACGTTAGGGTAGCACGCAGGCACAGACCGCATTCGTGCTATTTTGTGATTAAAATGATACCGAAAATACCTCCTTGCTTTGGTTTTCGTCTTCGAAAACGACTAGTTTCTTTCCTTCTTCGAATTTCCCCCTTCTTTGGGGAGCGGCAACCCCCTGACCGCTCGCTCTAGAATTGCTAACATTTGGATCAGCGGCCCCTTGAAACCTTACCTTTGCTGACTTTTCTGAAGAGTTGAACTAAAAAAAAGAAAAAAAAAAGGGGGGGGGGGTCTGTGCTTTCAGCCTGAAGAAATACAGATAAAGAAGTTTCTAGGCACTTTACCAGGAAGTTCTGTGTTTTGTGTAAGGAACTACCATTTCTATGACAGTGCATAAATCGTCCTTACGTTTCATCTTTGCAAGAAGGAAACCTGAACATGAGCCTGGCTCCTGGCTAGAAATGCCTGTTACTTGTTCTCCCCTCAGCTTGAATTCAGTGACCTTTTAAAGAGTTGTTTTAAAGTGGCCATTGAGTCTTGAATGATTTTACTTAACATGAAGTTTTTGAAAAACAAAAACAAAAACAACAAAACAAAACCCGAGGATGTCTTCCTTGCTAATTTTTGCAGTTGCTAGACAGGCCCTGTCTCAAGTGGATTTGTGAGAAAGGCACTCCCATCCACACCTCCTGCCTGCTCTGTTCACCCCCCCAGACTGCATTGCTTCTTTCCTTGGAAGCTTTGACTGTCTCCTTACACAGCTGTGTTTGCAGTGCCTGGAGACAGGTGGGGGAGCAGCCTCCAGGCCAAAGCTGCCAATTCCCTCTCCAAGGACTGTCTGAATAGCTATTAAAATTTAAAGGTACACACACAGACAAACACACTTGTGTGTGTGTGGTGGCGGTCACTCATTTTGCCTGTTTGTTGTACAAGGGCAGCTGTATTGGTTTGCTAGACTGAGACTAAATGTCACAGTCATTCTGTTGTCTGTATTCTCCAACCCACATACGCATTACCTTGGGCCACTGCCACATCTTTCTAGGCAGCTCAGAAAGCTGGGTCTGGTGTTCTTGGTAAAACTGTGGGAATGATTGTCATTGTGGGAGAGAGGAGTACCCTCTCAATAGGTAAACCCAAAGCTCACACGAAAACTAAAGCTCACATAGACAATATTCATACTTGCAGTGACATGAAGAGGTCTTTGTGGATCAGAGCCCACACAAACAGAATTCTCTGATTGTGGTGGCAGATGACTCAGGGAGACTGCTAGTGTCTTCCAGACCATGGACTCGAAGGATGATGACTTTTTGGATCTGAAATCAAACACCCTATGATCTTACCCTGAGGACTCTGGCCTGAGAACCCTCTGCTGTTTAGCACCCTCATTCGTGGCTCCTGCTGTTCCCTCTCCTTGGAATTTTTCCTCCATCCTTCTCTCCACTTAGCAAACTTTTGTTTGTCTTTTAAAACTTGCCTCAAATGCCTCTGAAGCCTTTTCTAGCCATGCCCATGAGCCCCTCCCTCCTGTAGAACTAATCATATCTGCTAAATTTACCTCTATTGCTTGATCTGTGTCACATACTTCACTGTTAGGCGTGTTTCTTACACCTTTTTTCTCCCCTCATAGAATATACTCTGCCAAGGCAGGGAACACATCTTATTTACCTCATGCCTCTGCCACTAAAAACGCTCAGGGAAAATCTGTTGAATGCATAAGAAACATGCTTGGTTTAACATTTTCAAAGGGGCAATTTAATTTTTTTTCAGTTTTTCCTAGTTCAACTGCTAGACATCTATGACTATATCTGTCGAGCTGAGAGTAAAATCGTCAAGTTTATATTAAAGTCAGATTTCAGAGCTCAGACACGTTCTTCTGCATGTGGTAAGGAAAGTTTGATGTGCATGTAGGTGGAAAATTTCTATATCCCCAGCACTTGATGAATGCATCTGCTTCTATAAAACCAACGAGAGGAGAGTCTCATGGCAGACACAGGAGCTCGTGAGAGTGATGTAATTCTCTTTTCGTCTTGGTGGAGCCTGAAGAGTTATACTAACAAGTTGTTATTTATTAGATTTGATTCACTAATTGCTTAAAGCCAGCGACATGGTCTTTATGACCTGCCTCTCCTTCACTTCCCAACTCCAGTTACCCATCAAGCCATGACACTTTTCCTCATGTAAGTCTCAGATTCTCAGATTTGTCCATGTTCTCCAACCCTACCATTGCCCTGTTCCTAGTTGCTACCACTCCACCTTTGGACCATTGCCACGGTCTTCTATGCAGTCTTTGTGTTTCTTGTCTTGCTGGACTCCCATCATGTCACTCCTACCTACCACCTCTTAATGACTGCACTTAGCATAATCCTTTACATAGTCTATGTGGTCTGGCCCTGGCATTCTCAATGAATACTCTAGCCTTGAGTTTTTTGAGCTTGCCAATATTTTGCCTTTAATGTTTTTCCCTGTGCTCACCCACTCACTCTCTTGGATCACTTCAGAGACCAGTTTCAATGGTACTTCCTTGGAGATATGTTTTCTGCTTCTTCACTCCATCTTTTAGGGATGAGCCAGATCCCCATTATTATCATTTCCTAACACCCTCTTTCTCCTTCCAGTTAATCACCATAGGTGACAAACATTCTGATGTTTTTGTTTTATGTCTGTCCCCAGCCATAATAAGTCATGCAAAGGTAGGGATCATGACTCTTTGTTCAAAATAGTTTACTTGTATACTACATATATAGTAGGTTGTCACGTAAAATGCTGTGAATACGGCTGCAATGCGAAATACTAGCAAGTCATGTGTAACAAGCCTGTGATATGAAAAGAGTCTCATGCAAGAAAATGGTAATCTGAAATGAAATTCAAAGATGTTTATGCACATGGAATAAGCAAGGGGAAGAGTTGAATTATGATATGATATCCCACAGCCTTTCTCCACTGCTATTTGAAAAATAAGAAGAGAACAAGAACAAAAATATTTGTTTTACAGCTCTACCAAGATTCAGCCCTCCCTTTCCCCCTTGCATCAAGTACATCCTGTACTTTTGGCAACATGTTGACTGGATATTTAAAAGCTGTGAACTGTTCTGAAAATTTCACATACTGGGTTATGGGCCATGTGTGTTTGATCAAAATTCAATTACTACACTGTACCATACTTGGAAACCTATCATCCCAAGTTATGAAGTATGACGAAATAGGCGAACCTAATTGGTTCAGTATGGGAACAGTATCAACCAAGCTTGTTATGATAAATAGCTTCCTGTGTTAAAGGTTCTCTAGAGCTTATAAGTATCTTGGCTCACCTTCTTCAGTGAAATAAGAATATTGCTCCCAGGGACCCCCTAGATCACTGTCCCTCTGATACAACAGCAATTTAGGGTTTTCTTCAACTTACTACTCCTGAAAAAGAAAAATGCTGTGCAATTTCTCATCTTCTTTCTTTTTCCTTTTACATTTTGTACACCTGATTACTTTAGTTATTTTTTATCCTTACAAAAGTAATTTTTAAAATTACAAAGCATTCAAAATGTAAAAGAAAAGGAAAACATCAGACATCCTTATACTCACCATTCAGAACTAACAAATATTTTTTCCTATTTCTGTTAAATCTCCTTTTGTGCACACACAAAAGGAGTGTGTGTGTGTGTGTGTCCTTTCTCCTGCTTCTTGATACCAAGGTTGCCTACCACTTATTAAACCACAGTCTTTATGAGATTTATAAATTAAGTCCAGATATATTTTAACATACTTGAATACAGGGGATGTACATTTCATTACAAAGAAGTACCTGGAAGTTGTAAATCCTGTCAGGTGTTGAAATGAACTCAATGAGAATTCCTGATCTACACACAGATGCGCTTATAAGGATCCAAAGACAAGAGGGGTGCGGGAGGCATGGGAGAGAGATCAAAACATTATCTCAACAGTTTAGGAAGGATGAAGAATAAGACAAAACAAAATGTTTTCATATTTTGTGGTCATCACAGCCCTCTGTACATAATTTTCCTTAGAAATGACATTTTGGGTTAGAGTAGAAGTATTTCCTTCTAGTGATCTCAGTAAAGGGCAAAACAATTGGGTGAGTGCCATTTTAACTTCTGAAAAATAACCAGTAGCATTGGCATTTTCCTCAGAAAATAACTTGAAGGCCAGGAAAATTTGCATATATCTACCCTTAATTCAAGTCAACCACTTACAGTTGTTTTCCAAAATTTGCTCTCATTTTATTCACCATTTGTAATTTGTATTAATCATCCTTTTAAACCTGTAAACAAAAAATACATAATGCTAAATCTGCATTTCTCCTCTGGAAAAAAATTGTGTTCCATAAAATGTTGTTTTGGTTAAAAAAAAAAAAAAGAGGTTTAGTTTGTCCTTGACAATAATTCATCAATCATGTGTGCTGCAATATGTAACCAAGGTACAGGGAAAGATCCTTGGTGAGGGTAAATATGCAAGCCCACACAAAGGAAAAGTAGATAAACTGTGTGGCTTAGCAGTTTGAAGTCACAGTGCTGCCAAGATTAGATTAGAGACCTTCTTCTCTACAGTACCATTAGGTTTACTTTGGAAATTGCAATTAGCTTAACAGTTGTGATTTCTAAAATGGTCCACTTGCCTTTCTTGTCTTCTTCTATCAGGTAGATGCTAGTATGGTAATCCTTCCATAATTTTTGAATAGGTCTTCCAATAAGCAGTACTTCCTGAGAGCTGAAAACTTCAAGAAATGCCATGTAACTATAGGCACTTATGCTAATACATGCCCACATAATTTTTTTGCTTAATAAATTCTAGTTTTAGCTAATCACTTTTTTTTTTTAGTATTTCATCTTGCCTGATTGAATAGCATGGAACCTGCCAGAATAAATGTATTATCTGTGCACAGTAATTATAAAAATTGTCCTTGTCAGTTAAATAGGGGCCAGGCTCTGCCTGCCTATAATAAAGTTAGATATAAAGAATTTCTGGAGAGTAGCAAAAAGTAAAGGGAAGTCAGTTACTAGCATGTTGTGATTTCAGCTGACTAGTAATAAAATGACGTGATATCGTTTGAAGAGTGACGAAGAAGTAAAATAACAAAAGGATATTAACTTACCCAATTAAATGAAGCAATTATTTCAGGAAAAGAAACTTAAATTTCTCTTTTAGAAAGACTTAATATTTCCTTAATAAATGTCAGCATACTGTTTTAAGACATAACTTTATCATGTACAGGTCAAATTTACCATAGTAAGTATCAGATTTGTATTTTTTAAAGTTTTTTTTTTAAAGTTTTAAAGAGGTAAGTGGTTTAAAACACTATATATTATCAGGCTATAGGTTTATAGCTCTTCAGGCACATTTCCACTTCATTTCCATCATCAAAGCACCCATAGTCCTTCACCATTGTCCATTGCACTCCCTTCCTTCTTTGCTCCTCTCACCCCATTTTCCCCATATTCCATCCATATGATCTGGTTTTATCTTTCTCCTTCTTACTTATTTCACTTAGTGTGATCTCCTCCAGTTTCACCCATGTTGTTGCAAATGGCAAGATTTCATCTCTTTTTTTGTACAACATTCCATTATGTGTGTATACTACATCTCTTAAGTGTATATACTATATACTCATCTGTCCTTGACACTTAGTTTGTTTCCATAAACAATTTGGAACATTTCACTAATTTGCATGTCATCTTTAGCATGGGTCAAGCTAATCTTGTCTGTATTGTTCCTATTTTAATACATGTATTACCAAAGCAAGTAGAGTAAGCATGTTTTAAGATAATTTTCTCAAAAATCACAAAAATTTTTTACTATAATAAAAATAGTACTAGGCTTGGAAAGACCACATAACATAGTTTTAAAGTGATAATAACAAAGGGAAATTTCCATTGTGGATTCGATGTGCCAAAGTGTGGTATCCAGTCTTTTCCTCCAATGTGTTCTATCACTGTCTTTCCATCACTGTGTATTTATCTGTCTTGACTGCTTCATATATATTGTTTCAACCATAGCAAAGAGATGCCTGAAAGTAAAGGCAAGTCTTGGAATAAGATTCATGCCCCTGAAGTCATGAAATCTGAGAGATGCAGTTTGTTTCTTTAGAAGAGATTGAAGCAGGGGAGTGATACGCAACAAAGAAGGGATTAGCACCATATTGACCATCAACTAAAAACCTGCTGAGTACTGTACTTTAGAAGATCTGGTTCTGGGGCTGGCAAGCTTTTTCTGTAAAGGGTCAGAGAGTGAATATCTGTAGCTTTGCCGGCCATACATTCTGTTACAGCTGTTGAACTTTGCCATTGTAGTGGAAAAGAATCACAGATAACATGTAATTGAATGAGTCTCCCTGTGTTCCAATAAAACTATACATACTGAAGTTGAACTTGTTATATTTGCATCTACCACAAAATTTTATTCTTATTTCTATTTTCCCCCATCCCTGTTAAATGCAAAAACCGTTCTTATTCATAGGACAGACAAAATGAGGCAGCAAGCTGGTCCACAGGCTGTAATTTGCATGCTCTTGATCCAGTTGATTATAATTATTTTTCACTTAACAAAGATCTGTTAAGCACCTACTTTGACCAGAACACTTCTAAAGCATTATGATAAATATTAAAAGTATTGGATACTGGAGATCTGATGGAGCCAAAACAAATCCTACCTACTCTCTTGCGGGAACATGACAAGGCCTGTGGAGGGAAGTTACAGGACAGTGGTAGTGCTTGACCTTCCTATCTTTCCACTTCTAACCCCTCCTTCACATATGATTCTTCTTCTTAAAGTAAAATGTGGTGATAATACTTCCTAGCAGGCAGGGAAGGAAAAAACTGCATCTAAACAGCTTTCTGTTTCAGTGAGGACAAATCGTTGGCTCCTCTGTTGTGAAAATGGTCCCCCAGAGGTTATCAGGTCTCCCCAGGGCATGATATCAGATAGGGGGGTAGGCTTGGCTATACACAGTTGGGAGAGTGAGCACTCAGCAGAAGTGCCATTCGGATCCAACACTGTGAGGAGAGAAATCTTTCCTTCTATTGAATCCATAAATAACCATCCTCTCAGCCACTATGGCTTCTTTATTCGTGAACACATTGAGCAAACTCTGGCATTTATAGGAAATATACTGACTGATATTCATAGATCGGATCAGCTTTACTACTGTTCTTAAAGCCTCCTCTGCAGTGGGACACAAATCTCACATGAGGGGGCCATTTGGTTAGGTTCATCCCTAATACTCTCTCCCATTCATCTTTGTTACCTGCAGGTAATGCGGCACATCTATGTTTCTTATTTCCTTCCAGACAAAGGGGGCAATCATAGGGACTACCTGAGTTTCTGCTTACTGTAAGAATTATCTTCCACTACTGTCGGTCAGTGTCACACTTAAGTAGGGCACACAGCTTGGGCAGTCCACTTTTAGCTGGTGCTTTCCTGCAGTTTTTTCTTTTTTCTTTTTGCTTTCTCAGGTCACTTTTTATAAGCATCTCCCCAACAAAGTCACTGGAATTAGTTGGAGAAAAGGTGGAGAAAAGTGAGAGTAAGGTGCACTGGGAGTCTGACCTGCCTGTGTTGCTTACCGTTGGCTTACGATCTGCTTTCATCCAATCGCATATTCAAGTCTTCCTCTCAATTTTGGAATCTTGTTATGCATCCTCAATTTCATGGCTTGATGGATTAGATAAGGCACACTTGATAATGGGTAACCCTGATCACATGGTCCCTTGGTGCCCATGACTAAGCATTCAGTCTTGCCCAGTCAGGAGGTGTTTTCTCAAAATAAGACTGTATGGAAATGGAAAAGAACGTGACTTTGCTCCAAAGCCCAGAGGCTTGTATTCTGAGTCTTCTGTTGAGGTGTCTGCCCAGGATCCTCATCAGTCAGACACATTTTGAGCATCATAAGTCCAAGTTGCTTATTCTGCATACTGGACCTGCTGGAGAATGATCACTTGCTCGGGGAGCTAATGAAAATTGACAATCCTTAAGTGTTATTGGTAAATGTGTCCAACAGCTTAACTAACTGTGGCATGACCTATTTCTAAAACCCTATGTGCTCTTCTAAGCATCTTTGTACTGAGGTGGTAGGGCCCAGATTCTTGTGTCTCCCGCATTTTCATGCATTTTATCAAAGAGCCTAATGGTAGAACTGCTTTTTATTTACTGCATCTTATGATCTGATAATATCCACATACTGAAATACCAGGATGTCCTGTGGGATGGTAAGGTGATCAATGTCTGTTGACTAAGTTTTGACAGAGTGCCAGAGCTGCTATAGCCATGAGGTAAAAGAGTACAGGCGTACAGCTTTCCTGCCAGATGAAAGCAAACTCTTCTCAGATTCTGCTTATTGGAATGGAGAATGGAATATTTATCAGATGAACAACTGAATACCAGGTCCCAGGGTCTTTCTGAATTTATTCTAGTAAAGAGACCATATATGCTTGATTGCCATTTTTTAATTAGTTTTATTGAGGTGACATTTTATAATACTATATATTACTATATATAATTTAGAGATAGTTTCAGACCTTTTGAAATATGACTATTTCTTTGCTTTGTTTGTATTTCACAATGAGTGAAACCTACAGTATTTGTCCTTCTGATTTATTTCACTTAGCATATTTCCTTCTGCTTCCATCCATGTGGATGCAAATGGCAGGAGTTTATCTTTTTTTGTAGTTGAGTAGTATTCCCTTGTGAAGACAGATTACAACTTCTTAATCTACTCACCTGTTTGGGGGAGCTTAGATTGTTTTTGGATTCATCCAGGTTACGGTTTGAACCCACTGAGGTAAAGAGTCAGATAACCACGAGGATCTGAGAATTGGGTAAAGGGATCCAATTTTCATTGAAGCAATTCACATCTGTCCCCCGATTTTCCAGACTTTTTATGACTTGACTATTTGGCTACCTATCTGCTTCAATCCTAGGATAATCTAGTACAGGGGGATACCCTTCTAGTTACCATTGTATTCCTGCGGTTTACACTGAACTTAGTTTATGCTGTCACTTGGCTTTTGCCAATCCAGGATTTAATCACCATCATTGAACTTGGAGAGTCTGTTTTAATGGTGGTATTCCCTTTACAGAGCAGTCACTATAGTGCTTTAAAGGATATTGGTGCATCAAGTACAGATCCATTTTTTTCATGTTTTAATGAAAGGAACATTCTTTGGACCCTTCTAGCAAACAGATGGTGAATGAACAGGTCATATACAACAATTCCATTTCAATGTCATCATTTTCCTGAGTGTTTGCCCACCCCAACCCCCCATTACATAAAGGAATTTTTGACATTTCAGTCTCCCTTGAGGTAGGCCCCTGTTGAATCAGATTTCAGTTGATTAACAGAGCAAACAGAAGTGTTCTCATGAATAGATCATCTAGTAAATGCACTCATGTTGAGAATTACTTCTTTTTGATCTAGTTCAACCCTACCTGAAATCCATTATTGCATATCCTCCCCAAGCTTCTACTGATATAAGTAAGAAGGAAATTGTAAATATTTAAATAGGAAAATTCCCTTCACTTGTCTCCCTGATATATGATGGGCTTGACTTCTTTATAACAGGTCAAGAGATAACAATTGCTATGGTGAAATGTCAGGCTAACTGGCCTCCTCTTGAAGGTAGGGTTCCCATACAAGGCAGCACAAACTATATGGAATGCGGAGGAAACACTACTCCTTTAGTCTGTGAGGTTTCATGGATGTTGGGGCTCCAGGTACTCATATTCACCTGAGTTTATCCAAACATTCTTTGCTCAAATTTCACAGTTTCACTCTTACCCAATCGCAGTCATTTTTGAATATAAAAGACCTGGTGGAGCTGTGAACTCAGTTTCATGCTGAATTCAAATGGTGAACCCTGACAGCTTACTTTTGGACAGGCCACTGTAATGGCTTTAAAAGACTAGAGATTGCTTGATGGTAGTTACAGAAGGTGTCCAACCCTTCAATCTTGTCTAGAATTTAAGAGTTTGTAGAAAGGGAAAGGTCTGAGTTTACAGTTCTTTAAGTTCTCCTGGACTTCAGAAGTGTCAAGCCTGCTCAATAGTCTGTCTGCCTCATCCCTATCATGCTAATCCACCAAAAGGCTAATCTTCAATAGGTACATAATTTATGTCCTCCAAAAAAGGTAAATGTAAATATAAATGTAAATGCGGCTTTCAGACTGAGCTTTGAGTTACCCTTCTCAACCAGAATATTGCCCCAAGCTTTTCCTGCTAGACAGTCTGGAGCTGCTTCTGTATACTTCATTCTGTATACAAAGTTGAAAAACCTTTCCTATCATGTGTTTTAAAAAATTACTCTGTGATTTTCTTTTCTCCCTGGTACATTCTCTACAGGCTAAAATATCTTCAACAGCTTTGACCTGCCAAGATCTATGCTCTGGCCTACCACATTCCTGCCCTTTTCCTCCATCTTTTGAGATGCAGCCTACCTGTGTTCCTTTTTCTCAGGGCTCTGCAAGGTGACTGGCTAGCAAATGTAATTAACTAATGCACATAAAGTTCCACTGGCCTCTGGATCACTCTTTAAGGATAGCATTTGCATTTTAAATGAAGCTTCTTAGACTGTCAAACTCAGAATGCAGCCTATAGATCATCAAGACAAATTTAATTTTTTTTTTTTTTTTAAACAGAGGAGGCCAGCAAGGCTAACAGGACTTGCTGGGAGCTCCTGGCTCTGAAGAGGCAGAGCCATATAAAACTGGTTTGGGGTCTAGAGTACCTTCAACCATTACCCCACAAGCTCTCATGTCATAGTTCAATTAGTTAATAAAAGAATTTTCAGGTACTAAGGAAGAAAAATATTTTGAATTTTATGTCTATTTTTCAACATACATTTACTTGCAAAGTTATCACTTCTGATCTGGAATTCCTGTTCTCACCAGTAATCATTTTTATGGGGTGCTTAGCACAGAGAACTTTGTCTTTCATTTATCTCTGCATCCTTAAGACAGGTGCTTGACTTGATTTGTCATTATATCCCAGCACACAGGCCCAGATGGAACTGAATGGATTCAGTATAACTTGTCGAAAAAAATGAGTGAATCAATGAATGATAGGCATGGGCTGGGCATGTTGGCACATGCCTGTAGGTGACAGCCTAGGAAGCCACGATCGGGGCCAGGGATGGTGGTTCGAGTCCAGCTGGGGGCATGTAGCGAGATATAACTGGGCATGGTGGTGCATGCCTATAATCCCAGCTTCCTGGGAAGCTGAGGCTGGGGATTGCTTGAGTCTGTGGTACCCCAGGCAATGTGAGCCTGCAGGTCCATGGGTAAAAATAGTGAGATCTAGTCTCAAAAAAAAAAAAAAAAAAAAAAAAGAATGATGGCCAGAATCTTAGGTGTTGAATCTAAGGGACTACAAATCTAAGGTATTTAGGTACCAGGATGCTAGACTCTTGGGTATCTGAATCGTGATTTTGAACAAAATGATGTTATATTGGAAAACCTCTTTCCGGACATTCTTTATTTCACATCAGATACCCATTCTCCTACTTTGTTTCCTTTTAAGACTATTTGCTGGTTTTAAATGATTTTTACTTCTGACTGTCAGGCCCTGTCACTGTTTCCTCTCTAGTTTTTTTTACTCCATAGGATTTCTTTCCCTCATACGGTTATCATCTTCCTTTTGCAAGATTGAGAAATAACATACTTAACGAATACCAGATTAATCTCTTCTGATTTTTTTTCTCAGCTAGGGATAAAAAAAGAGCCTTTTGAAGAGCCTTCAAATCAACAGTAATTTCAAATTTTCACAACATAAAGAGGCAGAGCGCAAAGTGAATTTGACACTTTGAAAAATGCTGTCAGCCTCCCAGTAGATGGATGAACATGCTTCCACTTCATGAATGCTTGTTTCATAAGTATTCCATAAATATCGATGTCAGGGTTGTTAAGTAATTAATATTAACCTATTGAGAAAGCGTTTCTTTTCCATGTGGTTGATTTCCAGTGGGGAGAATAATTAAATATTAAAGACTATGTGAAATGTTTTCTATAATTACAGTTTCTAGCTGTATTTACGAATGATGTGTCTACATGCAGAGTGAAATAAAATGGTATCAATCCATTTTTATTCCTACACAAATATATAGACTTTTAAATTGTGACTTTCTCTGTCCAAGTCTATCACAGTTACTTATTATTCTTCACAATTGTCCTCATAGACTCTTTCTTATTTCTACCTTGATTTAAAAGGCTACTATTTCTGATGTTTATGCCACTCTATTTTCTGTCTTATCTTTAATCATCTTGTGTTATTTCTGTCAATTCTTATTATATTATATATAGAACAAACTCATTTAATATAATCAATATGACTATTTCTAGTTAGTTGAGTGCTTGGAACTTGAGGTTTGGGGAAGATCATATCTTACAAATGCTCATATAATCTGAACCTTTTTATCACCTTCCTAAGTTTTTCTAATCCAAGTGAAACATGCCTGGGAAAGTCCAATGCTCTCAACAACATTCCTGGAAATTCTCTGGGTTCTTAATAACTTGTAATCTCTCTGAACCCAGTCTTGTAATTGTATGCAATTCTTATTTTCCATTTTGTCTTTTTGTGACTGGTTGTCTTACTTTGGCATTCATGCCAAAAGAATTCAAACCCTTTCTTTTCCTCACACATCAGCATGTATACATAAATATATTCAGATGTATATATGCACATGCACAGACATTTATTTCTTTAATACCAAAGGTCCTGTGTATGCGGTAAACCAAGCCTATCTACAACAAACTTGAGATACAGCTCTATAGATAAATTAAAGGAAACTTAGATAGCCCTGTTCATATAAGTTCTTATAGTTGCCATATCAACTTATCCTTTATTTCCCTTCTCTATTTCCTTTTTCTTCCTTCATCCCATTCTTCCCATGAGGAAAACACCTTTCTCAAATTCTTCCATCTATGCAAAGCAAGCTAACCCCTTTCCACCTTATTCACTATCTCCACAACCCCTGGATTTTCTTTGAAGTGTAGAAACTCTGTCAAAGCTTCAAGATCATTGTGGAAACCCCTGTCCCTTAGCAGTCTTCTTCATTCTCTTCTAAGGGATGCCTGGTTTTTGCGTCTTCATCATACTTAATTTTCAGGCAGAATCTATCAAATATTTTCAGATTTTCCTCACCAGTCAAAAGCACATGAATAAAACAGTTCTAATTTTTGCTTTTATTTTCCTTTATGTAATTATCTTTTGCTGTTAAAATATATCACACTTTCAGTAATTTAAGATTACTGACCTTAAGAAATAATTGAAAGGAAAACTTTTAGAAGCATCCTTGCTGACCTTGCTAAATATTTATATGAGTTAAGTGGATTCAAGCAGGATTGTTTCTGATGCAAATAATCTTGAATTGTTTTTAGTACATAAAATGTGATGACTTTCATGTGTATGTTGAAAGAGGATTAGATTTGTTGTGTTTATAAAGAGAGAAATAACTTTGAATAGAACATTTACCTTACAGGGGGAAAACATTTCAAAATCAAATCAAATGTGCTCATTAAAAAAAAAAAAAAAAAAAGCCCACAACCAACTATGTCTTTATTCGCCAAAACCAAGGAAAGGGATTATTAATCTACCAATGGTTTAGGAATGCTACTTTTTTCCAAAAAAGGCACAGCGTTCGGTGGTTGTTCACTTGAGGGCTTACCCAGTCAATACTTGCAAAAAGAAAAAAACACTCCTCAGACTCATTCACCCACACACACACACAAGGCTCAAGCACACTTAAGTAAGGGTTCTTTTACAAAGTCTAGTGTCAGATTGAGAGTTCCTAAATCTTTTTGTTCAGTGAATTGGACCAGGAAGGAAGGCTTTTCTAATAAGCCCTTTCCTAACTTCAGTATCATTTAGTACTTTAAACTAGAAAAATCAGAATACAAATAGGAGTCTTTCCAAGTGCTTACAGATTAATAGACATTTAGCACTAGCTAGCTAGACAAATATTGCTTAAGGAGGAATCATATGTGGACACAGATGGTGTGGCCTCTACATCAAAATGTAAAAAGTGGGTATACTGTTAATGCAGAGCAGACAATAGGCAGTTTTGGAGGCAAGAGGTCTTCATTCTACATAGGGCTAACTCTTAAACCATTTACTTGCTTCTCCATTTAACGTTTTCTTTCAGTCCTATGTGCCAGTTCCTGTTATTCAGAAGCAACACACATTCCTAAGATGTATTAGTCAGGATTTTCTTCAAAATCCTGAAGAATTCAAATACCTGAAGAATGAAAGAGAATTTATTGAATTTATTTGAAAGGTAATTCAAATACCTGAAGAATGAAAGAGAATTTATTGCCTTAAATAACTGGTAAATATGAAATGTACCAGCTTCTTGTATATTTGACCCAGGAGCTAAATTATATTATTTGGACTCATTTCCATATTCTTAACTTATATTCATGGACTTGCTCTCTTTGTGTGATGGCAAAGATGACTGACTGTTGGTGGTCTAAGTCCACCATCATTATAATATTGAATCCAAAAGGAAAAGAGAATCCATATGTTAATAAGTTGGAAAGACTGTCCAATCATACGCCTCCGCCTGGATTAGTTGTTGTTAAGAGGAAGTGGTATTGGAGTTTGTACATGCCCCAGCTGGCTCTGAGCAGGTAGTCAGGGCACTATGATGAATGGTGTCAGCACAACCAGATAGGATGAAGGAGTGTTATTTACCCCAAAGGAAAGATTAATTGTGGGTAGACAAATACAACTCATGCCCACAATAAAAGACTTTGTCCCTTACTCAAGAAACTGAGTGTAGGATATGGAGATCCATGTTCAATAGTTAGATAAATTCTAATAAGATACAGACAAGCATAGCACACTATGTGATCGCAGAGAGGGATCTACTACCTAGATTTGAGGGGTCAGTGTTGGCTTTCTGAACAGCATAGCCCTTGGTTAAATCTTGATGGAGAAATAAATAGAGATTGTCAGGTGAATGAGGGAAGCACAGAACAAATTTCTAATACAAAGAAAAGCAGGGAGATGACAATAGATAATGGCTGTCAGAGAAACTCTAAATAGTTCGAAATGACTAGAATGAAGTATCTTCTGGGGGGAATTTTAGGAAAATAGAATGAAGAATACAAGTTTAGACTATAAGGGATTTATATAACTCACAAAGTATGCAAAGTGTTTAAAATAGGGGCTTTTGTATAATGACAGCATAAGGAACATAGATGAGAAGGCACATGGAGAAGAGAGAGAGCTAATGTACTCATCTAAGTTAGAAATTTTGAGTTCCTAATTTTAAGTTATAAAACTTAAGAGATACTATTGGTAGACCTTGACAACTGATTAGATATTGTCAGTGAGAACAAAGAAGTCTGGGAGAATGATTCATTTTCTAGTATTAATAACTCAGTAGATCATGCCATACTTCACCAAAATGAAGCAGGGAAAGTTTGGGGGGAAGATCATGAATGTAGATTTCAATGTTCGCCTTTCCAATGAACATCTTGAGTGTTCCTAGAAACTGAATGGTATTATGAGAGATATCAAAATGCGAGATATTAAAAAAAATATTCTTGTTGGCAGCAGATAAAGGGACAAAGTCATTTCTCATGATCTTTATGCCCCACCCCAGTGAAAGCCCATTTCTAGTTACTTTGAACTGTACTCATATTCCTGTTATTAACAACTCCTGTTGCCTTCATGAAGTCTGCTACCACTGTGATATTCTGTTCCTGTATCAGTGGACCTTATGCCAAAAGGAGGATACTTGTACTTTACTAAATGGGCCTTTACAATTTAGAGATAGTAAAAAGTAAAGTGATACTTAAAAAATTTCCCCCAAAACAGGATAGGGACAAAGATGGAATCATAGGCTATATTCTTTCTTTCAGCAGGAAATTGCTACATTTATAGTTTTTCTTCATAACAATAATCTTATTCACCTTTTCAGTTTATAGGGTAGAGTTCAAGTTCCCTTGTCTGACTTGGCTGAACGACTTGTCTGAACAACTTGCTTCATCCCTTTTTCCAGTCCCATTTCTTACAACCCCTGATGTAGACAGTCAGCTCTGATCAGCATAGTCCAGTGTGACAAAGAATGTGACATATTGTCACTTAAGGGTTTATTCAAATTTATTGAAAGAAACATTAGAGGTGACTAAGTGTTTTCCTTTCTTTTCTTTAAAAAGGCTGTGTTTATTCTGATTAAATAATATTTTCATGGTAAAAACTAAAACAAAAAGAAAATATTAAAATAAAAATTACTTATAATTTTACTACACAGGGGTAAGTATTGGTAACTTCAGTGAATGTCTTTTCAATTTTCTTTCTATATATGTAAATGCATGTAATGATAGACTTTAGTAGGTCATTTAACATTTTCTAGGATTCAACAACTTTCATTTATGTTCCAGGCCCAGACCTCAACTTTCTTTGACTTCCCAGGGAGCAGATGAGAAGTTCATTAAAAGCTACCATGTCATGCTCCAGTCATGTTTCCACAGGTTTTCAATTGCCTGTTGATCTCTCATTACTTTCCTTTTTCTAGACATCAATGATACTTATCAGCAAGCATGCAATTCCATTTTTCTTATAACCAGTAATTAACTCATACTTCTCAAATGCTTAACATAATATACTAAGTAGTACAATTTCCTCCCCTGATACACCATTATAATTCATTGTTCAGAATATGTAACAACAGAATCTGCTGTTAGGGTTTATATATGAATTCTACCTATCACTAATGAAGGAGTTCTTTTTTACTGCCAGCCTATTAATGATCCAGCTCCAAACCCCAACTTACAACTTTCTGTTTGGAACCATTTATAGTGTTGTCACAGATAAAGGTCTCTGGAAGTAGACACTGAAACAGAGATCGACACACAGAATGTTAATTAGGGATAAATACATGTGGAAGGCAGGTGAGGAAGCATAATTGACAGAGAGAGAAATCCAGTTGCATTATGGGTCTGCCAAAGTTTCAGCCAACTTTGCAGGGAACTGCAGAGTACATATGACTTCCTAGTGTAATTCAATCATGGGACAGAGTATCTGAGCATTTATATTCCCTGGATATAGGTCTCTACAATGGGCATGACCTTGGATGAAGTGGCTCTCTGCAGCTGAAGCAAATTCTGAAGAGATTAATGTTTGGAGGCTGTCTTATTATAGTATTCCCTGCCTCTGGAGCAAAAAGTCCTATCTTGAAGCAGGATCTGGGTGACATATCTTCGTGGCTTCTACAGCATTCAACAATGAACTGAACATCTGCATTATTCAGGATTCTCTAGAGAAAAAGAATGAATGGGATGGATGGACAGGCAGACAGGCAGATAGATAGACTGATAGATAGATAGATAGATAGATAGATAGATAGATAGATAGATAGATAGATAGATAGATAGCAGATTGTAGTTAGTAGATAAGATACACATGTCTATTTTGAGGGATTGGCTCTTACAGTTATGGAGTCTAAGAAATCCCTACAATGTACAGTATGAGAATGAGGGGAGGGGACATAAGGGTAGGAGAAGGTGGATTTTCTAACTCATGTAGAGAGCAAACTATCTTTCTGCCTTCTTGTTCTCTAGGCACTTAGTATAGTGGTGATGCCCACCAGCATTGGTAAAGATTATTTTCTTTATTCAATCTCCAGATTAAAAAGCTAATTTCTTCCAAAGTATCCCCCAAATATTTTACTACCTATCTAGTACTACCCTTCAACCTAAAATTAACTATCACAATTTATACCCTTTATACCTTGTTTTTTCCTTCACCACACCATTTTGTCCATGGTTTTCATCATTGGGTTGCTGTTACTACTCACCCAGGCACCTAGAAGTCATTGCTTCTCATTCCTCATAATTTTCATATCACCACATTTTAGTCCATCAATACCCTAAATATTTCTTCAGTTTACCTATTCCTCTCAACACTTAACAAGCAGAACTCAGAAACCTAGTATTTTTCCCTTAGACAATCACAATAACCACCAAGTTGTCTCCTAGTCTTCATCTCCCAATCCATCATTCACTAAACCCGAGTGAATTTTCTGAAATCTAAATCTAACCTTATTACTTAAAATTCTACAATGATTCTTCATTCATTCCTTCACTTTTTTTTTTTTTTTTTTTTGAGACTAGGTCTCGCTATTTTTGCCATTGGAACTGCAGGCTCTTGTTCTCTTGTTGCCCGGGGTACCCCAGCCTCAGCTTCCCAGGTAGCTGGGATGACAGGCACACGCCACCACGCCCAGCTATTTTTTGGAACTAGGTCTCGCTACAGGCCCCAGACGGGACTTGAACTGCGATCCCTACCCCTGGCCGCTTCATAGGCTGAAGCTTACAGGCACGAGAAGCTTACAGGCAGGAGAAGCTTACAGTTAATAGTGAATCTATTAACTGAAAGAATCGCTCCAGTCAAAAACTCTGTAGTAAAAGAAAACTCTGTAACCAACTCTGCACCCTGTGGGAACCAACTTCAAAATATCTTTTAGATTTGATCACTTCTCAACACTGTCATTTCTACTGCTCTGGTCCAAGGCATCATTATACCCTTTGGGAACCAATGAAACAGCCCCACATCTGGTCTTCCTGTTTTCTCTATTGCTTCTCTACTCTCATTTCTTCATAAGACAGCCAGATTTTTTTCTAGTATAAATCAGATCATGTTGCTTCAGAAATGTAATGTACCAACAACTTAATGATCTAGAGGAAGTTTATTCCAGATAGAGGGAACAGCAAATACAAAGGTCACCTGTTGGGGCCACATTGGAAGTGTTTAAGTAACAGGAAAGGTCAAAATGACCGTGTTTTAGTGAGCAAGGGGGACTATTGTGGGAACGAGGTTCGTGAGATCTTGCATTTTTCTTTTTTTGGGATCCTTTCTCCTCCCTAGTTTGCTCTCTAGTTTCTGACTTTAATGGTCTGTGAGAAAGGGAGGGGAAGAAAGATAAAGGTCAGCAAAAGTCTTATTTGAATTGGTTCTATCATAGGCCTTTCTCATGTTCTTGGATCCTTTCTCCAGTGGGGGGCTTACCAGGGTCCCAACTGCACTCGCAGTTGAAATTTCAGTGTACATTTTCTCTTTGGTTTGACAATTTTTTTCTGGCATATCCTGGCTCAATGGAGCCTATTCTTCATGAAGTCATATTTGTTGGCATCCTCTCAGGAGGTTCAGTGGAACAGAATTTGAAAGGTCTGTAGTTCAGCTGTCCTTCAGCATTGACTATGGTCCTTGGGAAATGCTCATCCCTTAAGTGTGTGCCACTTTGTCTAACTCATCAGCCTTCTCCTGAGTCCAACATCAAGCTGTTCAGTTATCCAATTACTGTTTCTACATGTCCCAGCAGGAGTCAAAATATAAAACCACCATGTAGCTAACATGTTGCTCTCCCCATGTGGCCTCCATGGAAGCTCCTTCACAGGATTTCAATAAGGGGAGTAGATTCCAACATCACCAATTCCCTGTATTTCATTAACTCAAAAATACACACTCACAGGACAATATAGGAAATCAAAGTCTTTAAAAACTTTTAGGACTTAGACAAGGAGAACACTGTTGATTTGAGCGTCACTGGGTATAGATTTTACTTAGCTGTTTCAAGGCTGGGAAGAATCACTAACCCTGTTAGTGGAGACATGAGACAGTGACAGTACTTTCCTACAACAGCTGAAAAAGATGATGCTGGGAGATTAATTTTGAGCTTAAGGAAAGTGCTATTAAAATAATGAGTCAGTGCTAAAATGACACAGAGTTTTTGTTCCTAAGAGTGATCTCCTTAATGCAGACCACCACCAAGAATGAAAGGAAAGAATAGAGAGGTTCCTTTGCCCACTGTTACCTCTATCGTTGAACTTTCATACTCACCAGGGAAATTTCTCTGTCAGAGAGAATAACAGGAGATTACTCAGACAGTAGTAGTAGTTGCTGGTTTTCACACTGCATAAAGAGCATTTATTTACATAACAAACATTTTTTGAGTATTTCCATGAATTAGTAGCTAAAGAGAGAATAGTTAAGATGACACAAAAGGTAGCTTATAATCCAGGAGTGGGTAGAGAAGGATGCTGCTTTTGGTTTCCCTGTTCAAAATAGTTTGCTTTTTTGAAACAAGATGCTTAAAGGAAACTATAGCCTGAGCTATGTTATTCATCAGAGAGATTTTCCTTGAGGAACAGTGATTTTGTATCTGGTACCATGTACACTTAATGTACTTGGTACCAGATATTCTGAATTCAAAAGGTAATAGAAATGGAACAACAACAATAAAAATAAATGGACAGGAATCATTAGGAACAAATACTAGATCTAATGATAATAACACATCCATTGTTACAATAACGTCTATAGGTAACATTTATTAAGCACTTACAATATGCCAGAGCCTATGCTAAGAACTTTCATGGATTATCTCATTTAATTTCTATGACAACACTTTTAGATACGTTTGTCATGATCTCTATTTTATAGATTGAATTTGAGGCACAGCTAGCAGATTTAAATCTGACAGAGCCAGTTTTAAAAGTGGCAGTTTGAGTCTTAATCATTGCTTCATGCAATCTGGGATAAAAATGTACTATATAAATTCCCTCAACCATAAATTCTCTGTTGGAGTCAATTGTAAATGGAATGTGTCCTCAGGAGATTATTACAGATGGCCTATGGTTTCTTGGTCACATGGAAAAGGCTCCTGGTGTTCAACTCTATTTGTGATTTGTCATGTGTACAAATAATAATCTCCTCAAATGTATTTTTTCAAATTAGTATTATCACATTCACCTGTTTTGTGCTTGAAATTCAGTATCTTCTTATCATAACCTTTTGTTCTATTTTTTTAAAAAATGAAATCGTACTGAGAAAAGGAAGGCACTGGGAAGCAATGAGTGTTAGGAAATTGTACAGACATCTGGGACTGTCAAAGCCTTCCTGAAAGATTCCCATTGTCCACGGACTATGTGAATCTCCATGCATGGCATCCTTCACAAGGGAGTTTCTTCCTTCTCTAACAGAACAGAGGTTTTCTCTGAGAAAACTTCCCTGATTGACTATTTCCCATTGTTGTTTATTAGTGGTTCAGAAATCTTCCCTTTCCAAAGTAAGAAAAAAGCCTACATTTCCAAGATGTGGTGCTGCGAATCATCCACTGCTGTGCCCTTCACCACATGGAGTCAAATTTTAGGAATATCTGTGAGAAAAGAAGACTAAGACCTCATGCTGAGAAAAAGTCTTCCAAGTTGAGCTGGCTCTCTGGAAAAACAACTGGATATGGTATTGGTCTTTATTACAGTTTCCAAAGACTAAAAAAAAAAAAAAATTGTTTATAAAACAAAAGCCACATACAATTTGGTATGGTAATATTTTTTTAGAATTTTGTTTTTGCACAGCGGAAACCAGGGCTGATGTGGTCATGGTAGAAATGGAGCCAGTTCTGTTACCCCAAAGCACCTCTCCTAAAACATGAATCTGAGTAAGCCAGGCCTGGCCTTGCCAGGAACAGCCAGCATTGTTTGACTCTTAGGAGAGACTTCCGGGACAAAATGCTCCCAATGACTAGAGCAAAACCTCACATCATACACAGCGCGCACCCAGGCTCTGAGAGACTACATTTTCAGGCCATTGAGTGAACCTTCCCGGCTCCTCCTTTCATCCAGTCTAGTGAGAGCTAACCAAGGTCATTGTTTCCTGGACAATATCATGGTATCCATGGTTCTCGCCTTTCCTTCCCACCACTAAGACATCCTGGGCAAATGGAGATCCCTCTCTTGTTTGCAGTTCTTCAGTTTGCAATCTGTGAAAGATGCCAAGCGAAATATCCATTTCCTGATGTTTTGAGCCAGATCATGTGAAAACTAACGAAAATCCATGTTTGCTGGCTTTGAGAACAGGAGTAACAAATTTCTAGTTAAAAACAAAGGAAGAGAGTTGCAAAAGGGCCAGACTCCAGTTAAAAAGTGAAATCTGTAGCATTCTATTAAAGTTTGGATATTGGGAGGTCTCTTATTGGCTCATTTTATGGACTAAAATAATTTATTTTCCCTTCACTTCATTTTTTTTTCTTGTTGTTGGGACTTTTCCTAAAAACTTTTATATTATTCAACAATATTTAAAAATATTATGCATATATTTTTTCAATTACATTTATTGAGATAGTATTAGTTTACAACACACTGTATGTTTTAGGGATACAGGGTAATACCTCTACAAATAGATGTTATCACACCATACCTGAAACCCAAGTCCCCAAAATTTTCTACCAGCTTACCTTGAATTTTCCCTTTTCTTGTTATTTATTTTTCATCTTCTTGACATTCTATAGTGAATAATTAAATTCTGTGCTATAAGTGAAATTTTTGGAGAAATGATAACCTTATGTTTTGGAGGCTGCTATACTATAAGAACTACCTGATTTTTTTATATGTGCATTTTCTTAAGAAAATAGTTTTTGACTCATTCAGTGGCGTGGTAACCAAGGGCTAGACAAGAACAGACAATGTTCCTTCCCTCAGGAGTTCACACTTGATAAGTGGGGAGATAGACAATAAATTTGCAGACTCAGATGGATATAACATGAACTTTCTGATAGAGATAATACTTCGAGGAAAAACAAAACAGGAGTAGGATGGAAACTGAAGAATCAATATAGGCAGAGAAAGTCCCCTAAAGAAGATGTTGAGCTGAAGACTCTAGAAGCACTAGAATAAGTCAGGCACAGTTCTAAAGGAAGGGTATAGCAGCAGCTTTAGTGGCTCAAACTGTGTGTAGGAGAGAAAGCGGAGGTAGGCTAGAGACTGGAAAGTGAGGAAAAAATCAGGCACTTAGGCACTTATTCAGCACTATAGATGTTAAAGGAAATCTTTCACACTCTATGTTTATGAACAGCTTATTCTACCTAGTCTAAAGAAGAGATGTAATTTTGTTCATTCATTCAACAATTATTTAATGAGTGCAAACTGTCTTTATTTCGTGGGATCAAGTACTTAAAAGGTTGTGACCTCTATTATCCCATGAGGGGATACAAAAATAACCTGAACAGCCAGAACAGAAGAAGGAGGAAAATTCCAGGAGAGAAGGACAAATACTGCTACAAATAATGACATAATAATTACAATACATTTTACAAACATGAAGTCTGATTAATTAATATTAATGCTGTGCCCTATAGACTATTTGTATATTTTTTCACAATGATTTATGTCTTACATACTAATATTATTCCCTGTAAATAAGGCGTGGAAGGCTGAAAAACAAAGTTACAAAATCACCTAAAAATATTAACCTAAGAAGCTGGAATTTGAACCCAGATTTGTCTGATGCCAAAGTCCCTGGTTCAGCTACTCAGAGAAGGGTCAAAATTATTTTCTCCAATAATTCCTGAAAATAATGGTAACACTAAATTTGGTTAACTGCAGGTAAAGCTACTGCTTCTAGAAGTAAAATATTTCATCTGCTGGACTTGGGACAGATTGGTTTCAGCTATATATTCCAAAGTTAAACACACATGACACTCGAAATATTAAACATTAAGAACTTTAAGCAATAATTTCAAAATAGTGCAAGGTGAACAGCTCTAAAGCAAGATTTTTTTCTTCATAAAGCACATTACAACTTGTAATAATGGTGTTCAATTTGTCTGCTCCTCTTTTTTTCCTGTCTCCTCTCCTGTGTTGTGGCCACTATAGGGCAGAAACCACAGCTTTCTGTTCCCATTGTATTTTCAGAGCCTAGCACAGCGCCTAGAACACAGTAGGGGTTCAATTCACATTTGTTGAATAAATTAATTAATTAAACTTCATTTTATTTTGTTCCAGGGCCGCATTTCCTGCCATGTACTGGTTCAGACAGCATGCAGAGATGGTGGAGAGTATAATAAACATCGGAGGTATTTTGCAATTCATGGCTGACCCATGCTGACCCTTTATTTAATTAAATCTTCCACTTGTGAATGAATCATTTCTTCCATTAATTAAAATAGGATACACATATGTCTCTGTAAAGTATGTGTCAAAAGAAAGCATTCCACCTAAAATATACAAGAGGTACTGACCACCATGGTGAGTCATCCATCATAATCTGCTAAAAAAGATCAGCTCTGGAATTAGAACTAGCACAATCATCTCTTATGCCCTCAAAAATATTAGTTGCAGCTTCTCGGGCAATCTGTCAGCTCCTGTGTTAATATAAAGAGTAACGTGGTGTGTGAAGCCCAAAGAGACCCGTTTATTTTGGAAGGCAGAGAGTACGGGCCCCAGCGCGCCAGGAATGCCATCATCCCTAATAACTGCTTGGAGTCCACTCTCTGGAGACTCGTATCTTGATTGTTAGAGCTGGAAGGTAGCCGGGATTGCACTGTTGCAAGGCTCAACACTTGCTCCTTCAATTTCTCCAGAAGCCAAATTGATAGCTTCAGAAAACTGACAGTGCTGTTGAAGTGGCAAAAAACAAGTTTGTGTTTTCATTCACCCTAAGGTCTCCCCCCTGGAAGAAATGGGATGTGAAAATCTATTTGCAATCTTTAGCTCCAGGAAAAAGGGAGCTTATCCAGTCATTGTTCAAAATATTTTTCTCAGAGTAAACTATGCACTGCCCAAACTCCAAAGACTTCGATTAAGTCCCTTAGCTTGTTTAAAAATCACCAGTGGAGATTCTCCAGGCAAGATGAAAAGGATGGAGGGATAAAGCATTGAGTAACTCAGCTTAAAAGTGACTCGGGTCTTCTAAAACAGGTTTTAGATATCTTGCAAGATTTCAAATGCAGTGTGATTTTTGGAAAAGCAAGAAGTTGTAAAGACTATTTTCACTCGGTGATGGTGATGTGTCAGGCTCAGCAGGGAAAGGAATGACAAACACTTCCTCTGCATATTAGGAGGTTGTTTCAGAAGTGACCAAGTGATTGTTGAATCAGTAGTGACAATCGAGTGTGTTTTTACCCATACTTTTATGCCCATAATGACTCCTCTATTTTTCCCCTCAAACAAATCCTGTAAAGGAGGCACAGCAACATTACAGGGATGGTGAGGAACTCTGAGATCATCAGGATTATCTCCAGTAGTGGAAAATGGCCCACCCTCAAAGTCAAGTGACTTGTCCAAGGCCATAGTGTTAGAAGCATTCCTGTGTTTCCCAATTCATGGTCCTAGACTCTTTTCCCCTGTATCTGCACTTATGATCAAGTGTCAGATGAGTCATTCCCCGGCACAGTGCTAGGTACACTGCCAGCAGATTGATTAGTGCATTGATTTCAGCAGAGAAAGAGGTTCAGGATTACTTGACAGATCTCTGAAGTACTTGGAAAAGAAATCAATAGCTGTCTTAGACTTCAGTCCAAGTCATTTGGGTTATTTCTGAGATTGCCCTCAGCCACTGTTATGATCACTCTTAATATATTTCTCTTGCCTTCAATACTTCCTTTGACGCTCATTGGTTATCTACTGGGTCAAGATATATATATAACAGCAAGATGTTTAACACGTAATAAAGATAGATGCCAACATTGTAGGGTTGTTTGCATGGCATAGAGAAGTGATTAAGAGTCTAGACTTCAGGGTCAAGTTACCCTAGATTCAAATGGCATCTTTAACACTGTAGAAGATATGTTGGCTCAGATCATTAATCTTGGGCTTTTTAAATCCTGGAGTCTCAGTATCTCCTCTGTAAAATGGGAATAATAGTATATATAAGATTGTCATGAAGATAAATGAAAAATCCTAAGGTTATTCTTGGAGGTCTGATTTATATGTAGAATTTAATGACAGAATATTCAGATGTTGTAGTAGAAAAAAAACATCAACAACAGGGGAATTAGTTTTCCTTATATTGCTTGAAGCCCTAAGGATAGATCATTTTTGAAAGAATACCTTCGTACTCCATGGTGTTATTTTCTCTTTCTATATCCCATCCTACACCCCCCCCCAGTCGTGATACACACTCTTCCTTGTCTACACAATTGCAATAATCTTGTCTCTTTGACCTGCTTCTTTCTGTTTTTCTGCTTTCAATCTAGTTCTTCTTGAGTAATTTTTTGTAAATATAAAAACAGTCAATGAGCTTACAGAATAAAGCAGTAAAATCTGGACTCAAATAATAAACAGAGATTCATTCCTCTTTTGGTTTCTCTATTCATGTAAGTGTGGGTATATTTCTAGGCTCTCAAATCTATTCTATTCATCTATGTGTCTATTTCCCCCCCAATACTAGCCTTTATACTCCTTTGACCCTTTCTCCTCCTCCCTCTTAACCTCAGAAATCTCACTTTATGAATAAACGCTAATTTGTAATTATTTTCTTTGTCAATTCATCCATCATTGATTCCTTGTTTAACTAATATATGTAAATGTCCAGTATTTGCTCTTTATCTTTGTGAGTTGCTTTACTACATATGACTCCCTGGAGCTCCTTCCATTTTGCTATAGTGACATTTCATCTTTTCATATAGCTAATCGAGTTCCATTGTGTAGAGACATCTTAATTCAGTGCTCTGTCAATGAGCATTTCTCTGAGTCTAGATCTGCTCATAAGCAAGCATAATTTGAGAAATTTTTGTGAAGTACTCAAAACTGTTTTACATACACATACATGTAGTTAGGCTTGTTTTGTAGAAATTATACCTCCATATGTGAGAAATTTTTAATATATGGATATATAGGATATTTGACTTCTTTACCCTTCACTGGATATTTCCAAATATGTTCTTAGATTCATTTTTTATATAAAAATTTTATCCAGTTTTATAATTTAATTAGGAAAGTAAGATTCATTTTATAAAAGTTATTATCTATCATTACTATTACTATTACCTATCATTACTATTATTATTACTATTACTACAAACAGCAGCAAATAGTTATAGGATCCTTTTAAACAGACACTGTCTCAGTTGCTTGACATGCATTATCTTATTTAGTCCATACAAAAATGTCATGAGGTGGATGCCATGATTATCTCCTTTTGCAGATGAGAAACTGAGTCTCAGAGATGAGTAAAGTCCATAACATTTTATACCTAGTAAATAACAGATGGGAAATTTAAAATAAGATATGCCCAGTTCAGAAACCATACTCCTAGCCATCATATTATAGTTTATGAGATCACACTGTATCTTATACTAGTCCTCTTATCCACAATGATTCTGTGTAACTACCTCCTTAAAACTCAGTGGCTTAGAGCTGGGCATGGTAGCATGCACCTGTAAGCATCACCCTATGGAGTGTGGCTGGGACTGGGGATCACGGTTCGAGTCCCGCCAGGGGCAACATAGTGAAACCTAGTTCCAAAAAAATAGCTGGGCATGGTGGCACGTGCCTGTAATCCCAGCTACCTGGGAAGCTGAGGCTGGGGATTGCTTGAGTCTGTGGTACCCCCAGCAATATGAGCCTGCAGTTCCACGGGCAAAAATAGTAAGACCTAGTCTCACAAAAAACCAAAAAACCAAAAAACCCCAGTGACTTAAAACAACAAGCATTCATTCTCATACTCGATATACTGGTCAACTGTGGTCAGTGGAATTAGGCAGAATTCAGTGGGCAGTGTCTGTGGGCTCAGTTTATTTTTGCTCCATATTTGTTTATTTTGGAGTTTAAGCTACAGGAAGAGTAGCCATCTCATAGCGATTACCAGTGCACCAGATCGTAACAAAACTGAGATAGCACATTTAATGTATGTGTCGTGTCCACAAACATTTCATTGGTCAATGCAAATTGCCTGTTTAAATCTAAGATCAATAGGGGAGAGAAGTGAAAAGTTACAATGGAATATGGAGAGGAATACAGTTTTACTCATTATTAATACAAAGATCATAGTTATTAAAAATTTACTTAATATCTGGGGTACTTAATCTTTAATATTAAATTATTAAATAAATATTTATAAACAAATATTTTAATATTTTTTCATTTTTTGCTTCTGTCCAAAGACACACAATTCCAGAGCAGCTACTGAAGATTTCAGTCCTTCTAGCCATTATGTAGGTCTATACTAGCACTAATATGTTGGTTATTGAACTATTTAGAATGTACCATTGTTGGTAGATTGCATATCCACCCTGTTCTTCATCTGTTTCTTGGTCAAGTTCAGAAGGTGTTTACATTTTTTAAAAAAATGCAATGAAACTTTGATCTCCTCAAGAACAATGTGTTTTTGGAAGCCTGGGAGTTTCTATGATCAGCTTTTATAAAGAATCATAAAATAAGGTTGTAAGGATTTAGAGCAGTGTTAGAGGGAATTTAGTGCCACCTCTTCATTTTACAGATTGAGGAAACATACAGTTTAAGTTTCAAACTTTCAGTCATTTCGTACAATGGGTTACATTTCCCCCCCTCACATAAAAAAAAAGCAGTGAGGATAAAAGGGGGGGCAGCCTGTCCATGTGGTACTGTGATTGTGATTCTGTAACGGAGACCTCTGTTCAGTTTATTTTATGATGACTCTCATAAGATCTGTTCACCTTATCACTACTGTCCCAGTTTCCTATGAAAAACAAAAATTAACTATTTTTTTATTGTAGAGTATAACTGTAAATTTTATTTCTCACTTATCAAAAATTAAATCTTTCCATTTCTCTTTATAATCATGGGAACCTTCTGCTTTTAGAGCCAGCAGAATATACCAAGTGGCATCTGATCACTGGTTCACTGTCCTGAGGATATAGAAGGCTGTTTTCCACAAGGGAGAGAGAAAGAGAGGCACCAAGCCCACAGTTTCTCAGAAAGAGAATTACAAATATCTTTCCTGACCAAACATTGCCATTATTTAGCAGACATGCTTCATATTAGAATGACAGATTTAGAATGGAGAGCAGGCTAGGATGAGTGTAAGACGGAGGTTGGGCAAATCTATGATAACAACAACAATCGATGGAATATATTCCCTTGGACTATCTCTCCTGAGTTTACAATACAAAGAAGATAGAAAATAATTCTGTGTTTCTTATGCTTCCTTTTCACCTGGATAGTGTGGCTAAGTTTTACCAAAGTTAAAGACAAGGTTTCCTGGATAAGGGAGTCAGGATGTAACCTGGTGTGTGTGGAGAGTGGTTTTCACATGCTCTTTACTCTGCCTGGAAAGGAGATGGTGGGGGTTCTCCTGAGATATAACAGAGAGCAGAGCTCTCTGGAAAAGGGTGTTTTACCTTTGGCAGACTGAGGGGGTGCTTTCCAGCAGAGTACAGAGCACGTGAAAGAGCTAACAGAACTGGGAAAAGCCCAAGGAGGTCAGTGCTTACCAGACAGGGAAGACCAATATGACATTAGACAAGTATTCAGGGCCCGGACTGGGGGAAGTTTCTAGAAGAGAGCAGAATTTGAAATTTTATTTTAATGGCAAAGAGAAGACATGGAAGGTTTTGAAGTAGGTCAATTACAATAATTGGATTTGCATTTTTAACAGGAATACTTTGGTTGAACTGTCAAGAATAAATTGGAGCAGGGAAAAAGAATCTGGGAGTGTAAGAAAATGACGTGGAGAATAAAATTAGAATCTGAAACTGGTGAATCTGAATATTCTGTCCAGGTTGGCTGAGATTACACTGGTGAGTAATAGTTGGAATGAGTGTGTGTATCTCTGTGTGTGTGTATGTGCACATGTTCATAGGTTATACAGTGCATATTGAAGGTCCTGTCTTCTCCCTAATTCACCCACAACTTCCAGATAGCCCAGGAATAGGGTGACTTCTTTGGGGTTTGAAAATTTCTTCAGAACATATTGCTTAAATCACCAACATTAGTTGAGAGTAGGAGCAGGCAAACTGAACACATACATTTTAGTGGCTTTCTACCTGAAACCAATTAACACAAAAATAGAGTGCGAAAGAATAAAATTGTAAAACCTTGAAAGTTGGAATGATATGAGAGACTGGTAACTTACCTGACCCACCAGTTTGGTGAAGCTGTACCCTCAGCCTGCAGTGGGAGAAACTCCAAAAGCAACTTGGCTCATGAATTGGTGGCACCTGGCCCCTCTGAAGTGGGGTTGAGACAGGGCATCCAGAGGAGAGGATTATAGATGCTCTGCTCCCCACCCTACTCTACCACAGTCACATGACACCTCCAGGGCAGTGAGTGAAGATGGAGACAGCTGCTTACCAGAGACAGTAAACAGGGCATTTTTGAACTGGAAACTCCAGGGAAAGGTGAAGTATGGTGGTTGTTGTACTGATCACAAAGGGATTTAATGAATATTGATGATCTAACTAGGTATTTGGTCTCCTGCTTCCCACACTGAGCACCCAGATCACAGCAGACAGGCATGAACTCTTTAAGGAGGGTTAAAGGCATCTTCTCTGGGTATTTGATCAACTAAGAGCAAAGGTTTTAGTAGAGAGTTCCTTGGGAAATGGTTCAGGCATATGACCCCAAGTGTCTGATTGTAGCAGGCCAGGAGCTAGGGGGAGGAGATTCAAGAAGATAAAATCATCAGTAATTACTAACGTGCTTGAATGTATGGAGAAAGTTTTATCAACTGAGGCAAATTAGAGTTTGACTAGTGGTAAGGACATTCAAAACCAATCAAAGGAAAAAACAAACCATTTTTTCCTCCAGGTGGAAAAAAGTGGTGCAGGAAAGGAAAAGTACTCTTCAACATCACTTAGCTGCCTGCAGTGTGTACACAGTCTTACATAGTCATGGTGATGAAAACAACAGACAGTAATCTAATACCACTCTACTGAGTAGATGGAACACAAGAAGTGTTTATTTCTCTGTGTGTTTCTGTGTGTGTATCTGTGTGTGTATGTGTTAGCGGGGGAGTGAGATGTATCGAGAGCTAAGGCCCTCGTGTTCCACACTGGGAAGTCAGTAGATAATATCTATACTTGAAAGATCACAGCAATGTCAAATTTTCATTTGGAAATTTACAATTGAACACTGACAGTTTCAGAAGTGTTAGAAGTTTCCTTTGAGAGAATATAATGGACATAGGGAGTATCATGTGATTGTTGACTCCAGTTTTCCATAATAAGCCTCATACAATGTCTTGACTCTTATATATGGGTAGATATTATGTTAACGGAAATACATATTAAATTTAAAAAGGCAAAGAATAAAACCAGTTATATTATCAGGGTGATATAATATATCTCATTCTTAGCTTTTTTTTGGGGGGGGGGCACTCATTCATGGAGCCACCACATTCCCAAGTGCACATAGATGTTGCTTTATCTGATATTACTGGGTTGACTTTTGTCCTCTAAATGAGGCTGAAGACCTAACCCAAAGTACCTTTAGAATGTGACTTTATTTGCTGATATGGTCTTTATAGAGATAGCCAAGTTAAAATGAGATCATTTGGATGGGTGCTACTCTCCAGATGGAAGAATAAGTAATTGGTAATGTTGAGGGTTGTGAAAGATAAAAATATGTATTTTAATTTGTTTGCTCTTTCCACCTCACAAAGCAAAAGAACTGCTTTTGAGCAGGCTGGCCTCTGTCTTAACTTCTCCCTTGGAATTCACAGAGCCAGGGCAACACTGGCTCAGGGCTGATCTTGTACTTGCTTAGGAACATTTAGGAAACTTTCCATATTGGTTCTCAATGGATGTAGGTACTAAAGTAATAGCTACAACTTCCACCCAGTTATACACTTCTGCTCAGCTTATCCAGACTCCAGTACATGATACATAAACCATACACAGCATCTCTGTGGTTCACAAGGTTAAAAGTTATTAACTGAAATCAATTGAAATGAAAAGAGTCACATCTGCCATGGTACACAATTCACTTCTCCAGCTTTTGGCCTACACTGTAGGGACACACACACACACACACATACACACACAAGCACGCACACACACACGCAGAGTAACCCTGGGGGAGAGCAGAGGCAGCTGCCAAAGCCAAAAATTTCCCCAGTCCTAATTAAAACCTCCAAGTTTCCAGGCAACACAGCCAAGGAAAAATCATTTCCAAGCTGAAGACCCCCAGCCCCAGGCTCCAGCAAAGGAAACGGGTCGTTTGGTTTAATCAGTCCACGTGCACATTCTCTCTCCCCAGGTTGCCAAGACAGGGCCTGTACCTAGCAGAGGTATTTGTGTAATCAAAGCTTCTGGAACTTTCTCTGCCAAGGCTACCAATGTGAATAGGCTCCTGAGGTAAAAATGTTCCCCCCCGCTGGGGACGGCGCCCTTGAAGTCTACATCAAAATCAAACCAGGGTCACAGCTGTGGCGGCACCCCACAGCGGAAAACTTGCAAGAAATCCTAGCCTGCGCTACTGCTTTGCCTCAGGTCTACAGGAAACAGGCCCCTGGCTGCAAAGAAGAGAGAGAGAAAGAGAAGGAGATGGGTGGAGAGAGAGGGAGGGAGGGGAATACAGGGAGAGAGACAGACAGAGAGACGGAGAAAGAGACAAAGAGAATGATTTCAAAAAGCCAAACACAGTAACTTGGGGGTGAAAAGCAAAGCCTCTCTGAACCTTGTTCCCTTCACCAGAGCAACCCATCCCAGTCATCCACATTCATCCCTCTGAAGTTAACTAGGGATTCCGCAGATGGGTTAAGAGCCACTAGGTGGCAGCAGATTAACTCTTCAGGTGCCAGAATGGGTTCCAGGTAGTTGGGGCTGAAAAACTTTGCATCTGGTCACTTCCCTTCAAAGAAAGAAAGAAAGAAAAAAATCAATGACTTTTTGTGTAATCGAAAATCCTTGGCTTGAGGCATAGATGCTAGGAGGAAATCTTAAGAAGGAGAGAATGCTTACCAGTCACTCTTTCCTGTGATGGCTTGAGGTCAGGTGAGTCCCATCCAGTGAGCTCCAGGAGTCTTAGCTTCAGTAACTCTTGATTTACACTTGGTTCAAGGGACTAAGAGATCCCTTGAGAAATTAAAACTAACATTTAATTCACATCAATAAATACTAGATGCATTCAGAAATGACTATAGTCTATTTTCCAGGGATAGTACTAATAACTGAGGCCCCGGCTATTGGGAATTGTAGTGAAGAGAGGCACAATAAATAAATTGTATTCTTGCATCTAACCACATTGGGTGAGTAAAGGAATCTAGACTCAAATTTGCTACGAGTAAAAGGAAAGACTTAAGTAAGTCAAGTGAAAATGAATTTATGAAGATCATTTTACATTAAGCTCCTCTGAATAGGGGAAACAATCTAAGGGGAGTCTTATGTTTTTAGGGTAAGCAGTGCCTCAGAAAGAAACTTTGGCAGCAAGGGCTAAAAATGCTTGCTGTCCAGATGATAAGGAAAACAAATCACTCTCCTGGATATGCTAGCTCCTGCAAAGCTTACCCCCATTCTGCCTATTAAACTTCTGCCACAAATATAAAAGTACCATAGTGCTGATTGGAGTAGTGGGCCAAGAAGGTAAAACTGACTTACTTTAAACAGGAGAGCTAGAGCTACCAGCCATCAGAGGAATAAATCCAGAAAGAGGGATGGAGCTAACGGTGAAAAGACAAGTGCTCTTGCTGTTGGGTTGAAGAGAGTTTTGAGAAATACAGGGAGAAGGAGGAAAGAAGTTAGGAAGGAGCCAGAAGTGTGTGAGATATATGCCTAAGGAGAGATGGGGAAAGGAAATTTTAAGATATATTGCAATGCATTTGGGATTCTCTTTGACATACTTCAAGAGGGCTCAGTAGAGATCAAATTGCCTCACAATTGTTTTTATTTCTTAAGCTATATGGCCACCTAAGACAAACACCATTGGTGATATCAGTCCCTTTCCTTCCCTTCCTGTATAGGTGGTAAGCAGTATCTAGGTTGCATTTTCTTTCAGGAAAAGTCATCCCAATGTCTCTAGCAGGTTATAGAAAACAATAAGTATTCCATATGCTAATCCTAATATGTAATTTCTCTTTCTTGAATAGACAGCCTCAGAGTTGACATTTTACAATTTCATCAAAAGGGTAAAAAACACAATGGAAAGACAATTTTTCACCAAATGGTTTTGGATGATGGTCTCATGTTTCTTTATATCATTCACCAATCTTCTGCTGGGTACACAGCAGGACCAGTGGGCATTTGATGGAATTGGGGTGCATAGTGATCATTTCTTGTCTAGAGGAAAAGCTGTTATGTCTTTGAGAAACTTATATGAATTAGATCCTTGGCTCTTATTTCTGTTTCAACATATTTATACACCTTTTCACTCTGCCAGATTCTCCTTACCACTACCAACTGCCATACCTCCCAACTATGTCTAGTCTGCTTAGCAAATTTCTCATCTGGGATGAAGACTGTTGAAATGTCCTTCCTCTATGGAACCTGTCCTGATCACCTACAACTTCTGGATACAACTCACCCTTGGTGCTATAATATTGTTATCATGTTTACATTCCTAATTAGAGTGAAGACACAAATGTTCTCTGTATCTTTACTGCCCAGCACAGTGCTTGGCACACAGTTGATGACCAGTGAATCATTAGACAAGGACTTGTCTTTCAAAGCCTGAAAGCTCCAGTTTTTGAAAAGTCATCAGTTTCCAAACATTCAATCTGGGACCCACACTGTAGTAGGTGCTGAGAATTCAATCAATTACATATCCTTCTAGTTATAGTTATAAGAGTTATTTCTCATTTGTCAATCAACAGTTTCAGGAAAAAGCTCACCCCATATTCACAGAAAGTGAATGAAACATCACAGTAAGATAACTTTCTGAACACAAGAGTTGTAGGGGTATGGCTGTCAAAGTCTTTGATAGCAGAAATCTCTGCTCCGTATACTTCTGTTTCTGACAGAAAATCCTGTTTTTAGAAAGTTTACATATCTTAAAATATAAAAGTATTCTATGCTCATTAAAGATAATTTGCAAAATGGAGGAAAGCAGAAAGGAACAAAACACTTTTCAATCAGTCTCACAATGTAAATAGCAAGTCTATAACATTTTGGAATATGAATCACTCTCCTACTTATGGAACTTAATAAAAACCAGACAACAGCCCATGCTGTCTGCTGAAGTCAGAGCCAGATCCCATAGAACATCTTAGGTGGATTTCATAGTTGGTTTCTGCAGCACATATGCGGGGTGTACCCCTAGGGGCACCCTGGTAAGCAGCACTGGGTGGGGGGAGATGAATTAAACCGAAGGGTGAATTAGCGGTTGGGTGCCTTTGCTGCATCCCATGGAGCTTTGTATATTGCCAACAACTTTTCTGTTCTCTTCAAATCCCCCAGATTCATTATAAGCCTTGGGCCGAGGTTCCTTCCAGCTCCCATTCATGCAATTACTGATCAGTTCTCTCAGGCTGCATTGAAGGACTCGAGGTTCTTCCTAAAGATCGTAAGATCTCCCTAACAGTCTCACGAACTTCATGGCTCACTTCTTTAATGGAACTGACCTTGAACTGTTACCAGACTTGAACTCAAGCCTCTAGCACCAAACTTTCCTTTGGACCCTCCTTGGTGGTCACCTCAGCACTATCATTTGCTGGTGAAATGGGTCAAACAACTCAACAGAATTGAAGCCTCGCAGCAGAAAGCTGACACCCTGTTAAAGTAAATAAACGGTAGTTTTCAGATTTAGGGGAGCAGACCGCTAGGATGCCCTTAATTTCAGTGTGACCAGTCCAGAGGAAAGTATACAGGAACTTCTTAATACTGAAATGGACTTGAATATATGCATTATATTTGTTTTATTAGATGTAAGAAATATTGCGGTGTCCAGAAAAATCTATCAGTGCTGTAGCTAAATAAGGTTTACCTGTTCTCTTTGCAAGTCATTGAGAACAGAAGGTTGCTGGGGACACAGTGGTACATTTGAGAGTTCACCCAAGAAGATAACAACGTACTTATTTGAAGAGAAAGGAATTTATTGTTCACTGAACACTTTTCTGTGTTTGGTATTGTGGTAGGTGGTAGTGTTTTTGTTTTTGGTTATTAGAAGATTTTATTTTCTTCTACTGGTTTATGTTACTGTGTAACAACTTCACACTTGGATATGTGCATGTATCACATTGCAAAATAACACCAAATTTCTAGTGTCCTCACCACTACCAAATTGACCCCTCTACCCATGTATTTCAGTCCCTTACTTTCTCTTCAAGAAACCATCATTTATTTCTTTCAGAGTATGAGGCTTATTTTTGCTGTGTTTTGATAGTCCATTTGCTTTTCATTACACATAAGTGAAACTATCTAGTATTTATTCACCTGTTACTTTTTGACTTATTTTGCTTAACATAATGACCTTGAGTCCATCCAGGTGGTTGAAAGGGCAATGCTATACCTTTTTGATTACTGAATAATATTCCATAGCGTACATATATCACAACTTTTAAAAATTATGTTTATTGAAGTACTGTTGGTTTACAATATTGTATATGTTTTAGGGTTACAGGTTCACACCTCTAGAAATGTATATTTGTATTATCACACCATGCCCACCTCTAAAGCCCCAAGTTTCTTTCCCCATCATCTTTTCAGTCCCTCCCCCACTCTAGCATAACATCCATTTCCATTTTCCTTCTGGGAGACTCAGTTCTGTAGTCAAATTTCAAGAATTTGAATTTGTTTTTTTTTACTACAATTTTTTAATATAGTTATCTGTCAGTGGGCGTTTAGCATGTATTCATGTCTTTGTTGTTGTGAATAGTACTGCAAGAAACAATTTTAACACATAATTCTAACAAAATATGAATTAGGTGGTATTTCTTTTCATTTCACAGAAGCAACTGGGGCTCTGAGCGCTATTTGCATTCCTAATTAATGCTACTGGAATTTAAAAAAATACAATCTCTATATCCAAGTCAGTTTGATAGTGGCAGGAGGGAGCATTTTCTCATGGGTGGATGTGGCTGGGGAATGACAGTGCAGAAGTCAACTTTGACTTGCTTTCTGCTGCTTCAAAGTAAGGTTTGTCCATACCTCTGCTTTTTAGCTCTCTGGTCTTGAAGAACATTTAAATTTTCTCCATCCTTCCAGATTAGATTCAATCATACCTTGTTTCCTGACAATGCAAAGGAAGGAGCAATGGGGTGAATTTGAAGTGTAGTTTCAGATCAATCTGTGCTGCTCTGAGTGGTATGACTGAAATACATGTCTTGATGTCTTTGAGCTCTGGTTGCCATCAACACAATAACATGATGGCTATCTTACTGGGTTATGATTATGTTTTTTGACATATAAGAAGTAATGGCACTTAGAACATTTCAATGCTCAAAGACTTTAGCTCTTTTCATTGTTTCCTGAGACTATGCTATACTATGCTACTATACTATGCTATTCCACTAGATCCACATGGTCTACACTGTTCCATGTCCTAAAGTATTCTATAGGGAAAAAATGTGGTAATCTTTGTCCTGTCATTTACCCATTGATCTAAAGTTCTTTGAGACTATGTCATGTAACACTTTTCAGAGTGTGTGACAGGTAGCAAACATTAAAAATATTGATTGATTGGTTCTCTCATGCTGGCATGGCATTTTGAGAGCATAAACAATATGCTATCAGCGATATACTAGCTCATATTGGTTTATAAGGTCTCTTAAAATTTCAGGAAATTCAAATTTTCTATGGTAAGAATATTCACACCACAGAAATTGGCAACACAACATATCAAGATTTTGTTCTCTCCCCAAACCCAAGTATACAGAGAGAACCAGATGTGTGCCAGGTTTCTTAATATCCCCATTTCTGCTGGATCATCTTGTGCAAGAAATTTCCAGATCATATTTAACTTGATTTCACTGAAGCGGAAGTTTATAGACTGTCTTAAGACTTCCTAGACAGATATCATAATTTCCAGTCTTAGAATTAAAAATTAATTGATCTTACTTTAACCTCTCTTTCAATGTAGAATTTTCTCCTTTAATGATCCTGATGAATGGCCATTTGACTGCTAACACTCTAAAAGAAAAGGAACTTATCTTTTCAATGGGATAGGCAGAATTCACGAGGATTAAAAAATTCTTCTTCATAATGATCTGTTCTTAACTTTTTTGCAGTTTCCACTAATTGTTCTTGAATTTATTTTTTTCTTACTGTAGCAAAACAGAATGTCCACATTCATCAAGTGATATCATTAACCACAGCTATCATACCACTCTACCTTCAATTTTCAACTGTTAATACCCCCTTGCCACTGTGGTTATCCAAAAAGAAAACAATATATTCTAGATTTGGCCATTTCAGTACACTAAAATGAGATTACATATTTAACTTGTATTTTATTAAAAAAGAAAACCAATTTTTTTGTAGACACTATTTTTAAATTGGACCACCTAAGTGCTGTACTCACACAATTCATTTTATGATCACAGCACTTTACATTTATGTGATTATATGCTTACATATAATATTCTCATTGTTGAGACATTGTTTTTAGGGTAGTGATTTTGGTAATCCATCATGTTTAGTTAGTTTTGTAATTCTGAGATTATTCTTCTAGGCTTTCTAGAGATAGATTTTTCAAGACTAATTGAGAAATATCAAATTGATTGTGACCTTACCTAATTCCTATTACTCATGATAATTATCCTTAATTTGGTCGTAAGGAGGCCATAAAAAGTTTTGCTTGATATTTGCTAAAAATAGGCATATTTCCTAGATTTTCCCATCTAGTCAATTAATCAAAAATGGTAGTGAACTTAATGTGGTGTGCTAGTTTCTTGTAATCATCTATTTGCTTCCTATTTTTTTCTGAAATGCTTTAACAATTGATTTTAGAATTTTTGTCCTAAGAACAAACTTTCCAATTAGCAGTTTTTGCTAAGTACTTCTTCTCCATGTTTGTTGAGATTCTGGGTGGTATTTTAATACATCTTTTTATATCTCTGTTTACTTTAATGTCACATGTATTCCCAATCATGATAATTTTGGAAGACCCAGTCCTGTTACATTTTTTGTCCAACAGAGAGAGAAAGGAAATCTTAAAGATGAGTCACTGATATAATTTAAAAATTTTGAATAGCTATTGTAAAAAAAGTAAAAAAAAAAAGTAAAATTAACTTTAACTGTATGCTTCCAAGTGATCATTTTTGACATTTAATTTAACATACAAAATTATCAATGAACGTTTTACATTTTTTTGGTACAAAGTCATCCCAATCTAGTTTGTATTTTATATGGACAGTAAATTTGAATATGAACAAGTCACATTTCAAGCATTCAAAAGCCACACATACTAGCAGTTATAATATTGAATTGCTCAGGTATCGACTTATACTCATTTCAAGTGCCTGAACATTATCGTTGTTCTTATGTGCGTGATCTTTAATTTTGCATTTGTTTCCTACCTTCATATTTGTGTCATTCCTTTCAGCATGAAGTTCTTGCTCATAGTCAAGAAGGCAGGAGCTAAATAGGGATGGAGTGGCTTCGCTTTCTCTTTGTCTGTTAGTATTAATGAGGATACCTTTTAAAGTTGAACACCATAAAGAAAGCTTGTTAAGAGCAACAACATCCCTTAGCACACAACTCTCCCTAGAACCACAAAATGGGTATGTTACAGAGGCCTAAGAGCTAATTCTCTCCAGATGTTTGTGAAACGGGCAAGACCAAAAGGTGGAAACTGAAATTACTAAACACTTCATAAGGAGTTGATGGAGCCAAGGCCCCAGGCTTGGCTCAGCAATAAGTGAAACACAGAGACCCTGTTTGTTCAGAGGAACTTCAAAGCCCCCTATAAACTCCCAGGAAAGGTGAGAGGCAAAAACTCTACAGAGAACCCTGCATTCCTGCAAAGTCAAACTGGAGACGGACTTGAGATGCTTCCCCTGATGTTTAAGAAGAAGACTTAGGGGCAGGTCTGGCAAGCAGATGTTTGAGCTTTGTTTATGCCTATTCTTACATACAGTATGTGCATGTTGGATATAGGCATTACTCTAGTTAGGCCAAAGGGAACAAACCAATTAAATATTCAGCTAAAAAAATAGAAGGAGAAAATGCCTTTTGTGTACTAAGTATTACTCTACACCAAAACCATAAAATTGCTAATGAGACATGGCAGATCAAAATAAAGTTGGTTATATTTATATATATATATATTTTTTTTCATTCTTTCCTCAAACTGGAACCACCAGCATGAAGTTATTGCTAAAAGATAATAACTAAAGAGCGTGGAGAAAGACTAATTAATGAAACGTGGCATCAATGCAAAGACTGGTAAGTTACCTCTGTAGTCACCAGTTACCTGGATGGAGAAAGTCTCACAAGCTGCTGTCCTGTAGCAGTTCCTTTTCCCACTGCTGACCACTGTGACCTGCCAGGTATGCACTGTTGGCCTTTTTTTTAAATCTTTCTCCAGGATTCAGAGAAAAAGATAAACAATTCCTGAAAAGGAAGATAAGAGACAGAATGACCCCCTCACCTAAGCAAAATTGCTACCATGGAGCCAGATGGAGAATGAAATTCAAGAAATAGTCGCTGAGAGAAAGACAGTCCCAGTGCTGTCAGAAACCAAGACAAAAGTTCCTTTTTTTTCCTTTGAAGAATCAGAACAAAATGGGTCCCCACCATTTTAGAAAGTATTTTTAGAATTGAATTATGTAGCAATGTACTCAAAATATATGGTTCATTTAGGTAAATGCATCATCACTTCGTACAGATGGGTAGACCTAGGTTGCATTCCAGCTCAGGCATTTACTGGGTTTGTAACCCATAGTGGTTTCATTTTCCTTACCTACAAACAGGGCACAAAAATAGCGTTTCTTTCCAAGGACTGTGAGGATTAACTCAGGCAATGCATGCAAGCGCTTCCCTTTTCTAACCCAGTGGCGGGGTACTAGGAGAATGCTACCTCCGGATACCCAAGGTGAGAGCCTATTGAATCACCATCACCCCAGGTTTCTGTTCCACTTTCTTCCTATCAGAAGATGGTCTTTCAGCAGCTGCACAGACTTCATAGATTCACAGACTTCACAGATTTAGAGGCAAGTTCTTTATCTTATTAACCACAAAGGGCGGGTTCATAAAAGTTTGATCCTTGAGCCAGCTCTCTTCATACAGAAAAAGGACCGACCTCAGCTGGATCTTGTACCTGGAGAATTTCCTAATTCAGCATTTGCTGGAAATGTTTTCTACAATGGATCATTGGCTGGGGTGTCACGAGTCACCCTGTAGGCCCTTCTTCCCTCAGTTCTCCTTCTTAGTACTTTTGTACATTTGATCAATCACCATAATAAAGCATTTCATAAAGTCCTGATTTGACAAGAAAAAAGATAAATGTAAACACTGAGCAGACAAACACTGTGAGGAGAAACATCTGGCTATCCACTGCTTGTTTCCTGTGGAGAGAGTTTGGGACCTTGGAGATTTTAACAGTTGGACAGGGCTAATTTTGGAAACAACTTCACATTTGTAGAAAAAAGAGAAAAGCACACATTTATTACACTTCACTCATCAGATGAGGGAAGTTGGCGGTCCATTTCCCAGGCTACTCTGAAACAAGAAGGATGGAGTGGGAAATGGAGCAGAGGGGCTTTCTTCCTTTTCCACTTTCTCACTGCTTCCTCCTGGCTTTGCTTTCCTTGATTTCTTCCTTTTCTTCTTACCTGACATTCCCTCCAAGATTCCAAAGATCTCTCAACTTTTATTTCTGGCTTTGCCTCTGATTGGTGAGTTGCTCTTAGACGTCTCTTCATCTGTCTAAATCTCAGCTGCTTCTTTTGAAAACAATATTAGTAAATAATAGTAATAATAATAATAATAATAATTACTCACCAGAGAATTTCACAGGCTTTTGTCAATCAAGTCTCCTCTCCCACCTGCTAGTTCCCAGAACATTTTCTGTCCTTTCTTGCTCCTATATTGCTTGATAGGAGGTTTTCCCCTTCGTCTCCCTAGAAGACAGTGACTCATCCTATTACTTTTTGGTAGATTATTAGTAACCCTCTCCTAGTTATTAAAAACAGAATTTCAAAGCACATATAAGAGCTTGGGAAATAGCATAACATACATTTCTTTCAATAATTCTTTACTGGTTTACAAAACATACAAATTCCAGGAGCGCAGCATCACAGCTTGATGTTTCTGGAGGCTCCCTACCATGGAACCAATCCTGCCCAGAGGCGCCACCCTGCCCTCCCACACCACCTCTTCCCCTCCGATAACCACTCTATTCTCATGTTGTCCATGAGTTACCTTTGTTGGGTACGGTTAGTTCATTCGCGTTGTTTACTTAAATTCCAATTCAAGAGAAACCATCTAATAACTGTCCTTCACTTTCTGATTTATTTCACTTTGTAATATCACTTTCTGGTCCATCCATATAAGTGCAAAAGTAAGTGCATTTTTCAGTTAAAAAGAAAAGAAAAAATTCAGATTATATTCAAATTTGGTAAGGTATTATGTATATATATTTGAATTTATTGAACAGGAAAATAAATGAGACTCTCCTTGTCTCGGTCTCTCAGCTCCAGCAACAAAACTAAACGTGATTGCTGACAAGGACCCTTCCATTCTAAAGAGCAGATGTTAGGTACACACTTTCAGATGTCATGAAAAGGTGGGCTAGATAGTCTTGCAACACCTATCCCCCCACCATCATCTTATATAAGAAAGACAAATTAAGTCAACTCAATTTGCTTAACTAGGACCTTTATACAGATGAACTGTTGGTAGAACAGGGACTGTTGTCTTCATCTTCCTCCTTTCTCCATGAGTTACCCACTCTCAGGCCCAGTGAGAGGAGCTCTAAGAGAACCATTCCAAGAAACCTAGGTTGCCTAGAAGAAGAAGATCCTGCTTTCTCATGCTTACCCAGCACCTGTCGGCTCACAAGGGTGCTGCTTCCTGATTACAGTTGCCTGCCCAAAACCTTCACTGACCAGAGACAGGCACGTTCTAGAACTTAAGAACTTATGCTGTTTTTTTCCAGGTTCTTAAACACAGCTGGTGATTACTGTCCCCACAACTGACCACCAGCCTCACATAGGCATTTGATGTTAACCTGCCTCCTATTGCTGAGGCTAACATGATTCTCCCTAGAGTTCTGTGGTCTTTGGTATCCTTGAGACTACAAGAGAGCTGATTGGGTGGGTCTGAGTTGGGCAAGTTAAGAGTCTGTATTGTACCATCCCTCATGAACATCCTTATAGGGGGTGCCTGATCTCTGGGTTGGGTGGCCAAGGTCTCAGGTCTTCACATACTTGTCAGGATTCCTCAGTCTCATATAAAATATAACAACATACACAGTTGAATTGCTTCTATATTTCTGAGACATGCATATGGTCCAGTAAAGGACATAGGCTTTCAATGGTTCAAAGTATGATTGGTATGATTTGGCACAAGGGAGAAAGAACATAAGCAAGACAGCCCCTGAACTTACAGAGTTTTTATTCAAGAAAGGAAGGGAATTAATAAAAACTAATTACACAATTCATGCCTTATAACTTTTGATGATGCTATGATGGAGAAATTTAGGGTGCATGAAACCATAAAATAAGGACTTGACCTATTCGGTAGATCTGAAAATTTTTTCTTGAGGGAATGGCATTTGAACTGAGCTAAAAAAGATGAATAGAAGCTAAACAAGGGGGAAGTGGAGAGTTACAGGAATATTTTAGACTATGTGTGTTAGTTCTTTCTAGAGAAAACATGGCTTAGTCACAAACCTGAGAAAAGAGCCAGACAACTGAACATTGATGAAGTCAGGGGCACAATATTTTAGATTAAGTAGATTAGATTAGTAGATATAGGTTCAATCTGAGGTCTACCAGGCAGTGAATGAGGGAATACCCATGATTGTACTTGATTTTACCAGAATTTACTGGAAGAATGCAGGAACCGGAAGAGGTAACCAGAACATATCTGTATCACTTTGGCATGCTTTCAATGTAATGTAACAGAACATCGGACTCACAGCACTTAAAACTGAAGCTAGCAAGCTTTTTCTGTAAAGGGTCAGAGAGTAAATCCCTAGGTTGTAGGTACAGTCTCTCTATTGAAGTCATTCAACTCTACCCAGCTAGTGCAAAAGTGATCAGAGGCAATACCTGAAGGAGTGGGCATGGCTGGGTTCCAATCAAGCTTTATTTATTGACTCAAGGGCTGATCTCTGGCATAGAATAAAATACTATTTGAGGTTCACTTAGCAAGATGTTCAGCAGTGGAGGGTTCAGGGTTGTATAGCAACAGTATGGAATGAGGGAGCTTGAGAACTTGCTCTGTAATTGTTTTATAGTCATAGCATCCAGTAAAACACATTCACCAGGTATTTTGTTGTTGAATGCAAGTTTATTAAGTGAACCATTTAAGGGACATATATCAATGAAGAAGTTCACTGTGAACTTTCTTGAGGAGAAAAAGTCAGGAGTTTTTGAATGTTGAATGAATAGTAGTTAATGGTGCTTAGCTAACTAAGGCTGCTAATCTCAATGAAGAGGAATAAATCCATTAGCACGTCCACACAATTCTTTAAAACCAGTCTTAATGTCCATCAGTCAATAAAGAATCTTCAATTCTGGGGCCTGATTCATGAGACCACTCAAAAGGTTTATGGTCCTTCATCCAATCCTGTGACTTAGAATCACTTGTGATGAAACACAATAGCAAGTGTAAATATGTAAGTGTAACTATAAGTAAATATATAAGTACATAAGTGTAAATTTTAACTTTTTATAATTCAAAGATGATTACTGAAATTCCAAGTATCAAGTATTTGTTTAAAGGCCAGCATCCCATCAGGAAGGAAAGCAGAGCCAGAGAAGCTTTAGCTCATGGCACTCCCAAGCACATCAGTCTAACCCTTATGTCTCATTAGCCAAACCTAGTTTACCTTTCCCTGGCAACGAAGATCACGATAATCACAGTGCTTCCTTGCACTGCCTACCTGTTACCTAAACAGCATCAGGATCTGTCAGCATGGAGGTAATGCTCCGCTGAGTACAGGGAAAAGGCCACCAATGGTGTCCCTTAACAATATGACTGGTTTTCCTCCTTGTTAACAGAAAATACAGAGACAACTGGAGACAGGCAGTGCTGAAGAAACTGTAGATAGAGCAATCAAAAACAGATCCCCAAGAATTAAGTGGATCTTTAGAGCACAGTCCCAGATAATAAGCTACTTGCTCTGACTGGAGCTTCAATTGTGCTGGTTGCAAATGAGAATAATCATATCTTATCTGTTTGGAGATTTAGATTTTGTTTTTACTAGGATATTTAAAGGAGCACGCCCCTCCATGTGAGTCCTCTTTCTAGGGACACACAGAACCAATCTAAGGAAAAAGAGGACAGGAAACTTTAGTTTATCTATAAAACAAACATACTTATAGTTTAAATAATCAGCCATAGGTTATTGGATTTCTTCTATTTATACTTGTCTTTTATGAGAAACTGGCAAAGCATATATATACACACCAATGTTAGGGATTTAGTAAGAAAAGCCATTTCCAGGGTATGTTATAATTAAAGTCATACTAATTCAACCCAATCCTTAAACACCTACTCTGCCTCACTCCACTCTGCGGGATAATGATATAATTATAACCCTGAAGCATTACAGGACATGGGAGAAAGCATGAGTTCTTCTTTTCAAGTTGTTATGTTAATTGTATGTTACTCTTGTGTAATTATTTGTCAGGGGAAAGCAATGAAGAATGATGAGAAAGCCTGGGGTTTTGCCACTGGCTGACTTAGGATCAAACCCCAGCTTTTCTGTTTTAGTTAAGGTCTCAGTTTCCTCATCTATGTTGATAAGCATTTTTATTTTTTGGTATCCTTGAGGGCAATGTTACTGCACTAAAAAATTAATCAGTGGGCTAGTTTGGCTTTTATGTTCTTTTATTAAAGTTATACATTGAACACTTCGTTCTTTAAGTTTTTACATTTGGTTTAAAGTTTACTTGTAGATTTACATGTAAATCTAGCAAATTCTAATAATTTTTATAAAATATTTGCAAGGATTTAGGCCTAATGTTGGAAATATATATAAGCTTGGTTAATTAAACATCATCTAATATTTTAAAGTGTATTTTATTTTGAATGAATTTCAATCCTTTCTTCAGCATCTCAATTGTCCATTCAAAATGCAACCTCTTCAGTAATAAAAATAAGTATGATAACTTAAATTTATGATGTATAATTTAATATAAGCTGTAGTTCGCTTAAATGTTCTAACAGTACAAAAACTTAGTCAGACTTCAACTAAAAATCACTACACAACTGTTGCTCCACTGGACAAATTCAAGGAAGCATTCGAGATACGTAATGTTTGCATTGATTCTTTAGTCTGAAATATTAATATGAAATAATTCTGTGCTTGTCTTTACAGACATCATCGAAAATCTCTTTCAACCTAAAGACCTCGAGCTTCAAACTCTTCTCACATCTCACAAACTTCTTTATTTTCCCATGTAATACGTAGTCTGACTTTCTGGGTTTGCATGTATAGTACTAAGGACTAAAGGTTTCCGGCAGGATGCTGACTGAATTCTTGTTGCTCAATCTGCTTGTATGTGCTGAACTTTATAGCTGCAGATCAATTTCAAGAGGCAGCTGTTTGTTAGCTTTTGTGTCTGGAGTCAATTTATACATATTTCTAAGTGTACATTCTGGACTGTCTCAGTCTCTTGTTTGAGTTCTTCATTTTCTTTGCAAAACATTAATATCTGTGTCTTCCAGCATTTTCCATGTTGCTGGAGCCACATAAAACTTGCTAGTGCTATTGAAGATATGCTATAGATTTTGGATATTAAAACAATAACTGATTACATTTCAAATAGCTCTCAAGGTTTTTCTTATAGTCACTAGTTACTTGGTAATTGATCAGTTTGAATTTATAATTCCTGTGTTGCAGGATTGTGTGAATATTAATATTAATTCGTGTAAATACCTAGTGATACAGATGAACGTAAACTACCCCAGTGATCATACAGTGTAGACACTTACCCATAGCCACTGCTACTATTTTTTACAAGTCTTTTCATAATATATTTTCTTAATGACTTACCCTGCTCATTTTCTCATTTCCCTCAGTGACCAACTTTAAATTCTATTGTTGGTTATGACATCATCATACCCTTCCATGAACTCTCAATAGCTCCCTCCCTTTCTTTCCTTTTCATACTATGACTGCAAAACACCCACCTACATAAATCCTCTCTTAATCTTCTCCATGCCTTCACCTACCCAGGTACATGTGGCCAAAGAAAATCACACAACCACTGGAAAACCACACTATCCTTAAGTTCTTTTTCATTCAGTTTAGTGCAGCCTGACAGTCATAGTATATTTTTCCCTCTCCTCAAAAACTATTTCATACCTTCTCATCTTCCTCAAATTTCCATTCTTACTCTGAGTCCATGAGCTTGCTTCAAATGGTACTAAGATATGTAAGCAATCAGATGATAGCTTCCACATAATTTCATCTCTGCAAGCAACCATCTCCCCACACCTATGCCCCTTTCTCCTGGATGAAAGCCAAGCAAAGGTGAAGTCCTCTGTTGGTGAATGCACTAGATCACATCTCCTCTTACCTAATTGAGGCTACTGCTCCGGCATTCTCCCCTCTCTGTCCAACATCATCAAATTTTCCCTTCCTGATTGATTTTTCCCATTTACCCACAAATGCTTTTTCAATCTTCTTCTGACTACATTGCTTGCCCACTAAATCTCCATTCTTTATTTTCTTTTATAATAAAATTCCTTGAGTGACTGGTCTCCATTTCTTTTATGCTATTACATCTTGAGCATAGTCCAATCAGACAATTGGCACACCACTCTAGGGAACTTTTTCTTATCGAAGTTACAAATGATCTCTATTTTCTCAACCCCATGTCAATTCTCAGGTTTCATCTGACTTGACCTGTCTGCAGAATTTCACAACCTGTTTTCATCAACGCATTTTTTTGCCCCTCTACCCACTGAAACTCCTCTCAGTTTACATAGCTTTTTCTCCTCTTTTCCTTGATGTCTTAGCATTCAGTTAAGAAGCTAAGTCCTTAAGCCTCTATAGCTTTCTCTCTACACTTTTCTCCCTGGTGCTATTATTCACTTTCATGATTTAAAATACTATTTATGTACCAATGTCTCCCAAATGTATGCCTCAGCAACGGACCTTTCTACTCAGTCTCACCAATTAAGGGTCTAGTGGGCATATAAAACTTAATACCTCCCCAAATTGAGGTTCTGTGCTTTTCTGAACATACTCCTAATCTTTTCATTTTGGAAAATAGCACTCCGTCTTTCCACTTAGGACAAGATCCTGAGAATTATCCTTAACTCCATCTCCCCTTTTCCAATCCATATTTAATAAAACAGTAAATTCTTTCATATATATTTTATACAATTGCGTCTTAATCTAAACGATACATCGAGAATTCAGCTGTTTCTCAACACTTCCACTGCTACTATCCTGATTCAAGCTAGTGCCTCTCTAATCTGGATTTAGAGCAATAGCTTCTTTAATGGTCTCAGTTTATTCCAAGCAAACAAGTAGAAAGTGAAAAAAATTCTAGAGCAGATGATGTTACTTTTTTTTTTTTTTTTGGTTTGAGACTAGGTCTCGCTATTTTTGTCCGTGGAACCGCAGGCTCTCGTTGCCTGGGGTACCACGGACTCAAGCAATCCCCAGCCTCAGCTTCCCAGGTAGCTGAGGATTATAGGTGTGCGCCACCACGCCCAGCTATTTTTTGGAACTAGGTCTCGCTACGGGCCACAGGCGGGGGTCGAACCGCGATCCTAGCCCCGGCCGCTTCATAGGCTGAAGCTTACAAGTACGAGCCACCGTGCCCAGCCTAGATGATGTTACTTTTTTTTCTAATGATTCCTATCCTACTTTAAGGAAGGAAACTCTAAGTCCTCAGAGGTTCATAAGACCTTATGGGATCTGGAAATCTATCACTTCTTAGATTGTCTCTTCGACTAAAGTTTTCCTCATTCATTTGATGCTAAAATGCCATACATACTCCCACTTTGAGCCCTTTTCATTTTTACCCCAACTGGGAATGTGCCTCCCTAGATAGCCACTCTTCTCACTCCCCCATTTCCTTCAGGTCTTCTATTATAACTGTATCAGACAGGGTGAGCTATACCATATGTTACAGTAACAAGTAATTCACCAAATCTCAGGAACTTAAAGCAAGTCATAATGCACATCTATTTTGGGGTGGCTGGGCTCAGTTCCATGTTGTCCTCACTCCAGGTTCCAAGCTGACAGAACAGCCACTATTGCAACATTCGTGTGGAAGAGGAAAGAGCACAAAGACTCATATACCAGCTTTTCCATGCCAAAACAGCATTACATTATTTCTACTCACATTTCACAGTCAGCACAGTCACTGGGCACCTCTAATTCTAATGTAGTAAGAAAATACAAATCTATCATGTGTTCAGAAGAAACCAGAAACACAGACAAACACACTATAACAATGGTTACCAATACTATAGTCATCATCTGACTAAAACTGTCCCCAGTCATGCTGTAAAAACCATAGGCCTTAATGATCTTGACCCAATTTTACACTATCTATTCTATACATGCCATATATACATATGTGTATATATACAGATAGATGAGTACATTTGCTTGTCTTGTTTTCATATATATATATATATATTTTTTTTTTTTTTTTAAATTTTAGAAACTAGATCTCTCTATGTTGCCCGGGGTAGTCCTGAACTTGTGGACTCAAGTGATTTCTAGACTCAGCCTCCCAAGGCTGGGATTAAAGGCGGGTGCCACCGCACCCAGCTCATATATTTCCTAATTAGAATGTAAACTGTAGATAAAATATTGCTAAATAAATGATTGAATGATAAGAAGATACACTTAGGTATTCATGTAAAATGCACAGTGATTTTTAGTTGCCCAAGCTTGGAATTTGACTTAAATTAAAATTGTAACTATTCATATAGTGAACAAATTTAAGTATATATCAACTTATACTAGCTCTTTGCACCAAGAAAAACCTGCATCTTCAAACATACCAGAGTCATGGAACCTATTACTTTTGTTTACTTTATGCTACTTTTGCCAGTGAAGAAGGAACAGTTTGTTTTTCATGGAAACAAAAGTAATAATTTTCCACTGTTGAACCAAGAACTGCCTAATTGAAAGGTTTCTTGTTCAAAAATACTAGAAAGTGTTTTATATGTCAAGCACACTTCCTAATTTTTCTGTCCAGATCCTTTTGCCTTTTATCACATAGTAAAACTTATGCCAAAATCAGGCTCCCAAATCTGAATGTGAAAAGTTTTCATTAGCATATCTCTTTGTAGTATGGTCTTCTTATTGAAACAACAAATGTATATTTTCATTTGTAATTAAATAATATCTTTGAAGTATCTGTCTTTTTAAAAAGCTTCATGTGAAATCATTTTCATATACGGGTTATTGTCCTCAGCACTGAGGGTAGTCACTGTCATAAGGGCTACAAGTATTCACCAACCTCTTGAAGGTAAATCACAAAGAACCTAGGCTAGAGAAAAATGAAGGTCCTGGTCAATAGAAAACACAATTAAGATGTAAATATCAAATCTGAGGCCCTAGTTTGCTCCCCACTTAGAGTTATTATTGCTCATAAATTTTTTTCCATCAAGATTTTTGCAAAGAACCCATCCAGTTGTATAAAATATTTGAAGGGTCACTAAATATATTTGAATATTATATATAGATATATATATATCTATATATAATTTGCATAGAATCATACAACATCTTTAAGAAAATTCTAAGTTAATTAGAGACTACTTTTTCCTCTTCAAACTTTCCTCAGTTTTTGGGTCTCAGTCTTTATGACTTTCCAGTCATTACAGAGAAAAAAATATGTTGTCTTCTGCTTGGCATAACACATTCTGACCCCACTGTACCTCATCTGACAGCTATCTCTTCTTTAGCCCCTATAGTCACTCCGAACTACTCAGTTTTCTAAGTCACTATCCCTTACTACCTAGCTTACTATCCCTTAGCCACTTTCTCTCATCCTTTTCTAACAGAACCATGAATTTCTTCCTTCTGGTGTTTGCATACTATATTCTTATGGGGTGCGCTCACAGTTTCAGGCTGAAGTTTCTGGTTAGTCTGCAGCTCACCTGCCTCCCCTACCCCTTGGTAAGTGACTGGTTTAGGTATAGTTGTGTGATGTAAGCTTCACCAATGAATGAATTTCTCTAAAAGTTTTCTGAATTTAAAACAGGACACACACAAATAGACAATGATTTTCTTCCTATCTGTATGGAAACAAGATTGGGAGGGGATGCCCAGGACTGTTTTAGTATCAAATTACCACGAAAGCAGGTGGCGCATCTGAGATGGTGGAGCAGAGATAGAAGTCACCGGAGACTAAAAGAGGTCACTGTGTCCCTAGTTAAAGCAGTCCTCATAGTACAACTTTAACTTATTTGATCCTTATAACTCTCTTATGAAGTAGGTGTCATGAAATACATGTTTTTATTTTTTGTTTTACTTCTGTTTTATAATTGAGCAAATGAACATAGAGGGAGGCACCAAGGTCACTCTCTTTTGTCTTTTCCATTTTTTATTATAGAAAAGTCTAAGTATATATAAATGTAGAGAATAGTGGAGTGAATCTTCATATACTCATCAATCATCTAATTTAAACAATTAGCTACTCATGGTCAGTTTTGTCTCATTTAAGGCCCTGTCCACTTTTCCTCTGCCCCATGTTATTTTGAAGCAAATCCTAAACCTCATGTTATTTCATTCATTCTGGTTACTTATTATTTAATCCTGACTACTTCATGTGAGACAAAAACTAAAAGATAATTTTATTTGGGTCTTCTGTTATTGCTAAAACTATTCTATAAATATTAATAACTTTCTCATAAAAATTTGAAAATGTATGTAAACTGAAGGCAAATTACTCAAGTCACCAATAATATGATCACCTAGCATTAACAACTAATCATAATCCTGTGTGCTTCCTTTCAGTGTCTTGTATAAGTTTGTTTTGAATATAAAATTGCTTTTCCACTTACTAAGACCTGAACATTTTCCAGCCTCTCTCCAGACCCCATGATCTTTGGGTGTGGGGTTTCTCTCGATTTTCTTCTTCTAGGACCTTGCACATATCCTTGAAGATTTGCCTCCAGTGTAATTTCTCTGCCACCATTGTGTTCCCTTTGCACTTTATGCAACCTTCCCATGGTGATATTTTAATAACCTGTGGCACTTATCTATTTATCCATCTTCCTGACTAAATCAGAGCACACAGGGGACAGGAACTACTTTGACTTGTTTTTTAATCTCTGCTGCTTAGCTTGTTCTGGACACGTGATTAATAAAAATATTCATGGCATTCACTAGAGAAAGCACACCTTATATTAGGGAGTGACATGGTCTTGCCTGATTGTGGGGTGAGAGGAAATATGTCGCTCTGGGTCCTTGAAGGGGACATGTCACAATGCAGGCAACTCTGCGGTCAGCACTGTCCCTACAATCATGAGCATTAGTTACTAGGCAGTTCAGGGCTCAAGTTATGATTCTAACTCTGGAAAGTGTTCACTTTTAAGGCATTAACTCTCTCACTAGCTCTGTTTTATTTTATCTTCCTTTTACCAAAACTTTTAATATCTGAAATAATCACACAAGATTGTGACAGAATCAGTTTATTCATGCTATTTTATGAGTTTTCTTCTCTTCTTTCTTCCATGAAAGCAGCTTGTTCTTGTCTTGCTCCAGAGGTAGTAAAATTATGGCTGGCAACCTTTTTTGTGCTTGTTTGGAATAAAGTCTTGGGGAAAGGTGAGCTAAGGAAAATATTTCTAAGGGAAACTTGGGAAGAGGAGGATATCCCCCAAGATGGCAAGGAAATTCCCAGAGTCTCTTGGGATTTGTGGGTTTTGAGAGAGTAGAAAGAAACAAAGATTTGGGTTATAAACATCATACTTGAAGACCTGATAGGTAAGTGACACAGGTCCAGGTGTGTGTTTCTTTTTTAAATTTAGGGGAGAAACAATCAAAAATCTAATAAATTAATAGTGTAGTGCAATTTATTGAAATGTCAACTTTTCTCTCTGCCATGGAAATGAAAAAAGTCACATTTTCTTCAAATGTTTTCAATTCTTTTGGCTCACTCCTTCTTGGGTTATTGTTTCTGCAGCTTGGTGGAAAAGGAATGGGATTAGATTAGTTAAAGGAAATGATCAATGAGATTTTACTGAATCCTTCAAACTTCATTGAACCTCAGGATGCAGGGGTTAAAAAATGTTGAGTTCAAATCAATTTCAAAAACAGAGGTGTTTCACTTCACCATGACTATTTCCATCCCTCCCATAGAGTAAGAAAAGCCTGAATCCAGCAAAATTCTTACACTAAATAAGTGTTTCATAATGATACTCATACAAGTTCTTGTTATAACATGGCTAATAAGGGCCAGATTGGTTGTGGTCAAGTTATATTTGCCATTTTGTGGGCTGCATCTTTGTAGGTCAGCCAGATCATTACCTTAATTGGGGTCATTTGGGGGTTTGGGTTTGGTGCAACAAGGTCACTCCTTTTCACTCCTGCAGGTCCTTATTAGTCATTTTTGTGTGCCAAAGTGAAGCAAGTTTGAAGAGGCCAGATCATGTACTTGTTTTGGGAAAAACAGCAGGGCTCCAAAGTATGTGTTGCTGTAGATGCCTCGGGTATTGAAAATGACTTTTCATGAACTTGCTCTAGTTCTCTCAGAAGTGGAATCAGAGTAAGTGAACATGGAGGAAGAAAATGGCTCTGGGGTGGAGATTTCTATGCTAAAGCACAGCTCTTCCTTCCTTACTAGTAAAGTTATACTTATTGTAACTTTAGGTAAGTTTCTTAACCTTTCTGAGGCTCCCATATACAAAGAGAGATAGAATCTTCCACCATGGAATACAAGCATTAATAAGATTGCATTTACTAAGATTTAATGCACAGTATGCATCCAAAGAGTTGGGAAAATAACTGATATCAGAGATTAATATGAGGAAATCCAGGATGATTTGTAAACTACAGATAAGAGGAAATGAGCACGTCAGAAAAATACATAGCTCTGAAAATTGATATTAGGTTGAACATCAAGAAGGAATAGAACAAAGGCATTCACTATACATTCCAGTACTGCAGAGATTTCCAAAGACCTGTTAGGATAAGAATATTAGATACAATAAATGCTAAATCTGAAACAATAAACTGATGAGACAGGTCAACTGGCTACAGAATCACTGTTATACAGTTGATATCCTAAATATTTGTAAAGTAGATAAAAAGATTCCATCTCCAATTAAATCATAGACTATATGCACTGCAATATTTCAGAAAAGATGAGTGAAAAGCTAAGTGAACCCTCTCCCCAGGAAAACAAGTCCCTAATGAAAATCATTTAATTGTTGATTTTTGGTAAAATTGTCCTTAGACTGATCACACCTATATGCGGGATGTGGTACAAGCAAATAAAAGGAAAAGGAAAATTCAAAACTGTTAGCAGAACCAAAGCATAGAGCAAGAGAGGGGAAAGGGAATAAAATTGGGGGAGTGATGGGCATAAGAGATTAAGATGATGGTTCATGGGCGATAAGATGGTGGGAGAACCTCAGGGTAGAAAATTATGTTATACATACACACACACACACACACACACACACACACGTGTGTGTGCAGTCAGTTTTAAAAAATAGAGTAAATCATAAAACTTTGTATCAGAGAAGGGCAGGAAGGAGGGAAGAGTCACAAAAAGAAAAAAATAGAAAGAAAAAGGAAAATTGTCCTAAGGCTACAAAACAAATGGAGAAAGTTTCTTTCAAGAAAATATGCTAAATCTTGGTAAGAACAGGAATCTGTGGCATTTGAGCCAGAACCCAATCTTTCACATCTTCCCACATCTTTGTATTATAGACCTACTGTATACATGTGCAGACAAGAAAGAGGGTGCTCCCTCTCCTTTAAGCCCCAATTTGGAGCTACAGTATGACCTGGGGAAGGTCAGTCTGCCATTTCTTATCTTTCCCAGTCCCATGTTTCAGGAGCTTTGTTCTAGGCAGGCAAGGCCTAAAGGATCAAATCTCCTTTCCTTACCTTGTTCTAATTTAATATGGAAGCTGTATTCCAGGGGTAAATGCCCCATCCCAATTTGCTTATAGGATAGGTTCATGATAGGAGGGGTAACCCAAGAAGATTAAGAGCTACCCTGTCCTCATCTCCAGCTGTACTCTTTCAGGGGGCAGGGCTAGTGCTCAGTAAACTCATGTCTGTCTCCAGTTCTGGTGCTGTAGTACAGAGGCTCTGCCCAGGGCTAACAGAGGGCCTGAGGACTGAAGAGTACTGCAGCTCTGCCTGAGGAAACAGTGTTGGGAACTCATGGGGAAAACCCTTGCTGAAAACAAGGGGAATCTTGGTGGAGAGCCACTAAGAGGAAAGCTGGTAGCCTCCTTGTACTAGAAAAGTGGCAGAACAGAAGTTTTAATCGAGAGAAAACAGAGTCAGAAACAACCAAGAAGAACCCTTTTGAGATCACAGTCAGTTCTGGAATTGGGAAGGATGTGAGCCGGTGCTAGGCTGCTCCTGCTTAGGAACAATCAGAGTAGGATGTGTAGTAGACTTAGAGGTGTCCCTCGAACCATTCAGAGACTTATTAGCGTGGCAAACGCCCTGCTGGCACAAAGGACTTAAGCACAGCTTCTGACCAAATGCTGTGAGCAGTAAGTTACTCTGACCACTAGGTGACAACTAGGATTCCAGGATTAAAAGTAAAAACATACTTATCCTTGATAGCCATCTGATGTTTGTGTGGCCTCCTGGGACTATACTCTTTTTTTTTTTTTTTTTTTTTTTTTAGACTAGGTCTCGCTATTTTTGCCCATGGAATCACAGGCTCTCATTGCCCGGGGTACCACAGACTCAAGCAATCCCCAGTCTCAGCTTCTAGGACTATACTATTGCAGAAATGATCAGAGAGGAAGTGTATAAACCACAGGGCCTCACCAAATGTTGCGCAAAAATTGTAGATTCCCTGAATTGTGATAAGAACTTCCAAGTTTCCAATCTGTTGCTAAAGCAGAAGCACCTATATAGTCTCTTGGCTTCTATTCCAGTGCCATGCACCCTGCTGTCAACTCTCTGGTCAACCTCTTTGACATTTGATCAGAATTTTGCCTTTGGACACAGTCCTTGGGATATATTTGGGCTTCCTCCTCAGTGGACCAGTCACATGGTATCAGGAAATGAAGATGGGCCCTGGTGTTCCTTCCCAGTGACAGTATTAGGTCTGGAATGGAAACTGCATTGTTGGAAACTTCTCTCCCCTCCAAGTATAGTGCTTCTTTGGGACCATGGACAGGGAGCTTATCTTTGAGGTTCTTTGGGTTGTGATGCCACCACTATTTTACGCTAATATTTACAATCAGTCAAGACTGGGCAGTTGGTCTAGAAAAAGACAAAGCTAAACAGAAACAACAAAATGCCAAAACCTTCGCTGGATTTTCACTGAGGATAGCAAGCTGTCATTCTAAGCCTCTAGGAGCAAACATAGAGAAAACTAATAGAACACCAACCTCTGAATTTGCAATATTCATTCAATTCAAACATGGTGATATGCTCAGGAAAAAATGGCTGCATTCTCTGTGGTGATAGGCAGTACTCTGGAAGAGGATGGGTGAAGGCAGGATTCACAGGTAGAAACGAACAAGGATAGCCATGTACTACTTAGGTGAAAAACCAATTCTATGACTATCTTTAATTTTCAACTAATAGCCACCTAGAAGCACATGTGTGTGAATGTGTGTTTGTGTGTGTATGCGTGAGAGAAAGAATTGTTAAAAATTGATAGAGTGAAAACACACATGACATTATATGGAACATTAACAGTAAAAGTGATGAGTTCATTCAACTGATGTTTTTGAGGACCTACTGTGTGCTAGCCTCTATTGTAGGTATTTAAGATATTCCAATGAACAAGCCAGATATAGATCTTTGTCCTCATGAAGCTTACATTTTAGCAAGTTTCTGGTGCTGCAGAAAATCTATGGGTGGGTGTATTTATAATATTGGCATACACCCTACAGGTTTTCGTAGTTACTTCAGGCTTCATTATATCATAACTCATTCAGCAGTTATAAAGATAATAATGAATAACTATTAAGTACATACCACATTCGTGCGACAAAATTCGACCTAATCATCCCCCTTTGTGAAAAACTTCCTTGGTCTCCATTTATTTTCTTTCAAAGTTAATCTTGCTTTCCACTAAGCTCTGGTATTATCTTAGGATGCTGCTACTGAAATATTTACCACATTATACTCTATTTTCTTTTTCAGTGTGAATCCTCCTCAAGGTTGGAGACTCTGTGTTATGCCTTTCTAGGTCCTCAGATAGTTAATGTCATGCATGGCGTGTAGTAAAGACAAAATGAATGTTTGGCTAATTGAATAAATGGAGGAAAAATGTATCCCTTGTATTACTAACATTTGGCAAATAAAGTGTGACTGTAGACGATGCACTTCCAGCTCTCTCCCGGCTCTGAGTGCATCTGCTACAAAGCCCATCTTCACACTGGCAGCAAATTATGATGTGCCCCTCCCAGGTCATCCAGTCATCACCTCTTCCTTGCAGACACAGCAGGACTTCTCGTCTCGGTGCCTTCACATCAAGCCAGTTTCCAGGGAGAAACCCAGAGGGCTGCTCTCGGTGGTGCAGAAGCATCCTGCGTGCTTCCCACAAAGCTGAAGCACACATGGATGCCAGTTTTCAACTTCCCGTCCCCATGCCGATGTTGGAAATCCCCCAGGAATTCTTTCCCTATTCAAAATCTCCTTTTCTTCTTTTCGATGCAATGGGATCTCTGAGTACTCAGAATATTCCCATCGACCCCTGTTTTCTAAAGATCTATTTATATTAGTCTTTTGCTATGTATTTATTTAGGAATAAAATCAACATTTGGAATCATCACAGCATATGGTTAGTGTTTGCTGTAAGGGGTGGGGTATCCATTTCTCCATCATGTGGCGAAAGTGCAGCAGCTGTAATATCTCATTACAGGGCTTCACTTTATTTAATAAAAAAAATAGTATTGCTCTACTTAACAAAATTATCCTCATCCCCCCACCCACCTCCCAAACTTGATCTGTGGTTTCAATGCCTCTTGCCATAATAGCTTTAGATGGTTTGCATGTGATATTAGTTAGCTCCAGAATCTGCTTTCAATTCAGTTGCTTCAGATTGTATTTTCACTGTGAGCCATTAGTCACCAAATGTTGACAAGCATTTGTAAGGATGCCATCTCCTCCTTTGTTTATATGCAAGTGCAAGCAACCAAAATGATTTATTTATGCTTTAATTAAAATTTGTGGATAGACCAGTGATTTTTAGCAGTGACTTTTCTAATTTGTGGCCTCCAGAAAGGAAAAAAAATCAATAACCTGATACCATTTATGTTTTTATAGTTACCCCAGGCATTTATAACACAAACCTGCCACTCACCTGCAGTCTTACTTGGAGGAGAGTGATCCTCGCCACATAAATCTTCCCTCGGGGCCAAAAGGGTATATATTTCAGAGTCACTTCCCTTCTGTGTCAGCTGTAAGTGAGATGTTACATGCTTTCTTTTCTCATGGTTTTCATGGTGAGGTACAAGGCTAAAATTAATATTGAAAATAAATTGATGGACTGCAGGTTTTATAATATCTGACCCCATCTGTAACAACTGCTTAGAATTTTAATAATTTAAGCTCATTGATTTTAATTCCTGCATATCATTTTGTACATTGAAAATGTACTTCATAGGGTCTTTGGAAAGAACATAACCCAAATTCTGAGCTTTTATGGGAACTTAATATATTCGACATTGCAGGTGCATAAATCTCTGTGAAATTGCACTAAGTTAACATATTTACTGGTGCATACAATTTAGTAACTACTTTGTAAAAGTCTAAATAAAGATAGATAAGACAGGTAGATATAGAGAAATAATGAGTAAACATTCCCATGTATATTAACATGATGAGTTTATTGCCTTTGCAAGACTATCAGCTTAACTGAAAAAGAAATAATTAATTTTCAAGGTGTTTAAGGTGGTTTTAATTGCTGTTTTTTTCCTTTTTCAAAAACTTTGAGAAATGAAGTGTTTCTGCATTTTTTTCCCAGACTCAAATTATCCTCTCTCCAATAGTCAGGATTGGGGTGTATGGGGGAAGTGATGACAGTTGGGTGGGAAGAGAAATGCTCAGTTTTGCTTACCATTTTGGCCCCCTGAGATAAAGGCAAAAGTAACAAGGAGAAGCTCATTTATATCAGAAAGTTCTCGTTAAAAAAATAGTTCTTGTTAAGAGGATGCCATTTGGGTTTGCAGTTTTCCCCTTGTATTAGAATGTACACCTTCCAATCTCCTTGTAAATATTCACGTATATTTAGTGCCTCCCTATCCCCTTCTCTCACTGCTATTCCTCCCTTTAGTTTTTTGCAATTCAGCTTTGAGTTTTCAAGTTTTCATTGCAGAGTGTTGGAAATATCTAATCATTAAGTTCTCACCTCTGGGAAGTCCTCACCTCTGCTTATCTTTAGAGTTCAGGGTTTCTGTCCTTTCTTTGCATGTGTGTATGTGTGTCTTAGATGAAATCCTACATGGAGCTTTATGTTATAAATAAGGTAAGTGTGGAAATGCTGCTCTGGTTGAATGCTGGTTTTAAGGTAGATGATAAAGAAGAAAGAACTTGTTCTCTCACCTCACTCCCAACATGGTCCATGGCTTTTGTAGATAGAATTTCTGGGATTATTTAGAGCACAGTGGGGGGGAAAAATCACTGAACTAACTCTGCTGTCAGTCAAAATATCAGTATCTGTTAATGTTAGTGTGCAGGAAATGAAAAGAATGGGCAATCAAATTTTAGTCTGGCCTCCCTCCTTTATAAGCATTTCTCCTGACCTCTCTGGGTCACGTCTGCCTTCTATTTTAGATATACTGAATATTTTTCAATTCCTGGAGCTCAAAGTTCTCTGCTGCCTCTACACCTGTTCTTTACTCTGCTTGAAAAAATTCATCCCTTACCATTGTTACTGTTAACTGACTTACTCTCCTCAGCCTTTGACTTAGAGCTTGCACTCCATGTGAAGCCTTCTCTGACAGACACTGGTTGGGGTCACCTAAGGATATACTGTCCTAAAACATAAAGTCATTCCAGTCAGTACACACTACTCTGAATTTATAGTCTGATTTAGTTTCTCCGTTTCCATGAACATAGATAACAAAATCCCCAAAGGAAGTATAGCAAAACAAAGTGGGTTTATTCCAGTAAAAATGTTAATAAAATCCCATGTTTATTTATGATAATAAATGAACAAAAGAAGACTTAGCAAATTAGAAACAAGAACATTCTTAGGACCATGAAAATTTTCTTTTAAAAAATGCAACAGTCTAAAAAATATGCTTTCAGGTGAGATATTAAAATCATCTTTCTGGGTTCACAGGTGACATGGTGGTTGGAGAACTAAATATAAGCACTAAAACTAAAACGCTCTTGGACAGAAGTACATTTCAGTGATTTTGGATTTGGCTATAGCTTTGTAGATATGACAACAAAAACATAAGTGATGAAAGAAAATAAAGTCAAATCAAAGTTAGATTTAAAAAAAATTCATGAAAATAAAATGTATGTGTTGAAAAGACACCATAGTAAAAGTGAAATTAAAAAAGTGTACTTGATACAGGGTTTGTGTCTACAATGTTGTTAATACTGAATGATACAATTACAAATTGGTTAAAATAGCAAAGTTTATGCTATATATAAATAAAACACAACTAAAAATTAATAATTGAATATAGCAAAAAATCATCGAAAACTTTAAATGGGTAAATTGTGTGGTATGAAATATAGCTCAATAAAGCTGTTTCAAAAAAGCCAACAAATTTGAAACTACCTTTTCCAAAGAAGATATACAAATGAGCAACAAACACATGAAAAGATGCCCAAATCCTCTGTCATTAGGGAATTTAAATAAAAACTATAGGGAGGTACCATCTTAGATGCACTAGGATGGCAATAATTATAAAAGGAAAAACTAAAAGCAAGATTGGAAACAAACTAAATGTCCATTGACTAATGGTGAATGCTATATGTCCATTCACTAATAGAAAAAAGGTGGTTATCCTTACCATGGCACATTATTTGGCCATAAAAAGGAATGAGGTACTCATGTGTGCTACCCCATGGATGAACATTATAAACATTACGCTTAATGAAAGAGATCAGGCACAAAAGGCCACATATTTTATGATTTTTCTGAATAAGGAAATACTCAAACTGGCAAAACTATAGCATTATAGGTTATCAGGAATTTGGCAGAGGAAGTTAGTGAATGCTAATATGTATGAATTTCTTTGGGGAGAGATAAAAATGCTTAAAATTAATAGTGGTGATGGATGCATAATTGTGTGAATAAACTGAAAACCAAATGAATTGTATACTCAAACTCAAAAGGGTAGAGCTTATATGTGAATTTATATGTGAATTATAAATTTTTATTAAAAAAACTCAGTATGATTTTGCATCTGTCTATTTCTCCTTTTGGAGAAGGGTCAAGTTTTGTTTTCATATAAATATGAAAGGTACATTATAAAGAATAAAAAATTTAAATTTTTGTCTTCATGGCAAGATGACTCTTTTATTATGAAATGTCACTCTTCATCTCCAGTAATATCTGCTGCTGTGAAATATGTTTTGTCTGGTGGTAGCATACCTACATCCTGTTTATTTTTATTAGGTTTGCATTGCATTTTCCCTCCCACTTTTACTTTGAATCCTCCTTATGATTACATTTACCTCTAGTAAGCAGAATACAGATTTTCTGTTTATTTTACCTAATTTTTATTAATTGGAATTTTATTTGATTTTTCTAGTGATTGTATTTTAATTAGCATAGTTAGTCCACTTAAACTTAATGGAATTATTGACTATTTGGGTTGAAATCTACCACTGTGTTATTTGTTTTCTATTTGTTCCATCTTCTCTATGCTGTGTTTTCTCTTCTCTCTTCAGAATTTTTGGTTTCGTTTTCCCCTCATGTTTGCTATAACATTCTTTTAATATTTATCCTATAGATGATAACATACATACTGCCCCTTTAAAGTCTAATATAGTAACTATAATATGATATAAAATGTTATATATTATTTATCATTATATATAAGATAACCTCATACAAGAAGCAGAAGCATCATAGAGCATCTGGACTTGATTTAATGCCCTCCCAACATTTGTGCTTTCTTATCATGTATTTTAATTCTCTCTATATGTTTTAAACCTGATAAAACATTATTGTTATTATTTATATAGTCAACGTTAATAACTTTCTCTAAAATTTATGTTTTCTGTTGCTCTTTCTTCCTTCCTGCATCTTCATGTTTCTCTGTTATTTCCCTTCTGCCTGAAGAATGTCTTCATTATTTTCTTAAATGTGCATCTGCTGTCTAAAAATTGTATTTATTTTGCCTTTGTTTTTGAAATATAGTTTTCATTTTAGGTCATTTAGAACACCTATTCAAATACATTTTACATAAAAAGAACTATGTCACTCATTACATCAATTTCACAAACTGCTATTGAAGTCTATCACAAAGCACTGCCAACCTGTAGGTTGAAAAACACTGTTGTAGCATGTTTCCCTGGTTATTCAGCTAGTCCAAGCCATCATGAGAAGTAAAGTTCTTTCCATATTGAAGAATCTTTAACAAGCTTATCAAAATACTTACCACTCCTAAAAGGGAGGTTTTTGGAATATTCAGTACTCAGCTTCCCAGACTCCATGGTCTGGTTCTGAGCAACCCTTAGCATTAGAAGAAAGTTTCTACCCAATTAAGGAATCAGAAATCGAGCTCATGCTACCACTCCAAAGAGAGGATGGAAAATATGCATACTTAGGGAACAACCTTTAAAATCATTCATCAACTTTAACTCTCAAAACTTGAGTAGCACCAGTTGAAGGTAGGCTGAGGCAAATTATCATGTTCTAGGGTTCACTAGAACATCTAGGGTTCAGGAAATTATCATGTTCTAGGGTTCACTCATACTTCAAACATTAATTGAGTGGCTACTCTGTTCCAGGAATGAAATCAAATGAGGTAGTCATTGCCATAGATGATAGGACTCCCTTCAAAGCACTCAGTGTGGCCCTACCAGGTCTTTCTCTTCCCTCAGCACCATTAGGTCAACATCACCAACTTTATCTCCATCCCTTTCCTATTTTTTCCATTGTCCATCAATGAACCATCTCCCTCCACATAATCCCATATGGTTCATGCATTACTTGCAGGTCATCTTCAAGACTTGGAATATTGGGAACCTTTCTTCCATTTATACAACAAATGTTCATTGTGTGTATATTCCATGTCAGGTGCTGTTTTAGGTTTTGGAGAGCAAGTCCTACCTTTGTAGATACTTTTGCAATTAGGTTGACTTATAGTAAGCTATCAATTACATATCTAATCTTAGGCAGTGGTGAGGCTATGCATAATGAAATAGGAAAGATGGACTCAATATGATGATGATTTCTTAGAGAGAATGGTCAGTGAAGTTACCTCTGAAGAAGTGAGATTTGAGTAAAAATCTCAGTAATGTGAGAAAATTAGTTGTGGAATGACTTGATAGACAAGCATTTTTAGACCAAAGAAGTGCTAGTACTGAGATCCTGCCATTGCAGAATGCTTGCTTCTTCAGAGATGAACAAAGAGGTCATTGTGGCTGAAGCACAGTGAGCAAAAGAGGAGATATGAAATTAGGTCAGACAGGTCATCAACCAAGAAGATTGTGTCAGGTGTCAATTCCATACCTCTTAGGTGATTTGAGGAAATGGATTTAATGATTGTGAAATTTATGATTGTGAATTAGGTGATTTCCTTTTATATAACATGTAATTTTCTTTCATGGGATTTCTTAGTCATTAGTTCTAAAGGCTAAACATAAATTTTATTCAAACTATAGTCCTAGGTAGGTGTTAGAATCAAATTGGCTTCACTTTAGAACCACCTATGAAATGGTTATGTAACTCCATTCCTCAGTAGCTGGGAGGATTAAATGACATAATACAGAAAGCATATGCATTCAGTACAGATGACACTCAAACCTTGGTTTAGTGCCATTGGCATACAAGATGGGGGGAGTAGAAGAGAGGGGGTCCCTGGGAAAGCAGGATTAACTCACATGGGCACTCATGGCTATCTTGCTAAAGAGAACTCATGCCAATGAGGAGACCTCTTTGATTTTTTTTTTTTTACTTTTTAATTTTGCAATTATTGTAGAACATTGCTAGTTTGTTGGGTTGTATTGTACCCCTTATTCCTCACCCTAACCCTTCTTTCCCCTTACCCTCCTCTTCCCCCACTGGTCATTCCAACTCCTCCCCTGTAAGCTGTTGATCTGTGTTTGGCCCATGGGACTTTTTTTTCAAACTACGTCCTTTTTTTTTCTGATTCTTTTCTGAATTTATTATTATTTTTATTTTTTGAATTTTTTTGGTATTTATTTATGATTTTTCTATTTTTGACTCATCAGCATTCTGCATAAATCATCATCTGCCTTAAGCATTTTTAAAAACAACCTATATGTATTTCACATCTTTGTATTCCCTGGGGTTCACCCACCACCTCTCCTCCCTGACTGCTTGCACTCATCCCCCCCTCAATTGTGTACTTTATTTTGGTTGTTAGCTTGTTTTGATGTCTCATCCTGGCCTTTTGTTTGCTTTTCCTATGTCCCATATATTAGTGAAGCCATTTGATTTCTGTTTTTTTCTTTCTGACTTGTTTCTGCTAATATGATTTCATCTAGGTCCATTCCTGTTATCTCAAATTCATCAAATTTGTCATTTTTAATTTATGAGTAATATTTCATTGTGTATATATAAAACATCTTTTTCATACATTCATCTGTTTTGGGACATTTGGGTTATTTTCATATTCCTGCAATTATAAATAGTGCTACAATATACATCCAAGCACAGGTGTCCCTTTGTGTTAAGTATTGAGGTCTCCTTTGGGTAGATTCCCAGAAGAGCAATTGCTGAGTCAAATGGTAGTTCCTTTTCCAGTTTACATTCCCACAAGCAGTGTAAGAGCGTTCCTTTCTCTCCACATCCATGCCACCACTTGTTGTTGCCCACTTTTTGGATGTGGGCCATTCTTACTGGTGAAAGTAGTTAGCTCATTGTGGTTTTGATTTGCATTTCTCTGATTGCTAGTGACCTGAGCAATTTTTCATGTGCCTGTTGGCCATTTGTATTTCCTCTTCGGAGAAGTGTCTTTTTTAGTTCTTCTCCCCATTTTTTGATTGGGTTTCTTTTTTTTTGTTTTTTGCTAAGTTGTGTGAGTTCCTTGTGGATCTGAGTTATCAAACCCTTATCACTTTTGTGGAGGGCAAAATTTTCCTCCCATTCAGTTGGGTTTCTTTTTGGTTTGTCTGTTGTCTCGTTTGTTGTACAGAAGCTTTTTGGTTTGAAGTAGTCCCAGCTGCTCATGTTTTCCTTCATTTTTTTGCCAGCTGTAGATGTGTTCACACATGGATTTCTGAAGTGTGATTCATGGAGGGTTTTGCTCATGTTTTCCTCTATGTATTTTATGGTTTCTTACACCCAAATCTTTTATCCATTTTGAGTTGGTTTGTGTACATGGTGTGAGGGAGGTGTCTTGTCTTGGTTCATTTTTTTGCATGTCTTGGTCCAGTTTTCCCAGCACCATTATTGAAGAGGCTGTCCTTGTTTCGATGTAAGTTTTTTACTTCTTTGTCAAAGATTAGTTGACTATATATGTGTGGTTTTGTTTTAGGACACTCAATTTTGTCCCATTGGTCTGACTGTCTGTTTTTGTACCAGTACCAAGCTGTTTTAATTACTATAGTTTTGTAGTATAATTTCAAGTCTGGAATAGTAATACTTCCATTTTTTCTTTTTTTAGTCAGGAGGCTTTTTGATATTTGAGGTTTTTTTGTTATTACATATGAATTTCAATAATTGCATGCAATCTGTGGATTGCTTTTGGTAGGATGGCCATTTTGATGATGTTAATTCTTCTAATCCATGAGCAGGAAATGTCTTTCCATTTCCTTATGTCTTCTTCTATCTCTTTTAGTAATGCTTTAAAATTTTCTTTGTATAGTTCTTTCATGTGTTTTGTTAGGTTTATTCCCAGGTATTTAATTTGTTGTTGTTGTTGTTGCGATGGTAAATGGGATGACTTTTTAATTTTTTCTTCTGCTTGACTTTTTGCATATAGGAAAGCTACTGACACCTGTGTTTTGATTTTGTAACTGGTACCTCACTGAACTGGTTTATTGTTTCAGGTAGTTTTTCTGTAGATTTTTTTGAGTTCTCAACACAGAGAGTCACTATGTCCTTTTTCCCCCCTGAGTGTGAACTTGCACTCCTGGACAGCAACAGATGAGGCTGCTCAGATCTCTAGGAGTAGCTGAGGCAGATAGGTGAGTATGTTGGGAACTTGTAGGGAAGGTGTGGTACACTTTTCCACAATCATTCTTTGATGGGTTTTAAGAAGGGGAGTGAGAATAAGATGTTCAAGAAAGGATAGATTTAGGAGGGTGGAGGCAGTGGTAAAGAGGCTGATGGGAAGGGCGCCAGCAAGGAGACAATTGCAAAATTTTAGGTGAGAAATGACCTCACTCCCTAGTAGAACAGAGTTGAGGTGAAGGCGGAGGAAAATGGATTTGAGATGCACACAGTTCCCAAAGTTGTTTATGTTATCATCACCATTAAGACAACTTCCTTCTCTACCAAGATGACCTTACAACTTCCTCACTTGGCTCTCTCTGCTAATCATGAAACTCTCTGGCTCAGAAACTCTCCATGATCTTCAAAGTGACTTTAGATGTCTTCCCATCATCTGCTGTCTTGTGGAAAGATGTTCTGTGTCTCTCCCAACCTCCCATATTTACTATGGATAGTAAATATGCTGGACTTCTCTGTGTACTCTCAGCACCCTTAGGAATGCTCAAGCAACAGTTGTTGCTCACATTCTCCTTTGTGATTTCCAAACATAAGTGCATAAGACCCCAGGAGCTTCTGTTTTTTACTAAGAACCATCCATCCCTTGTAATTACTAGGTCTGAGGTTTTAAGACTAACATACATTCTTTTAACCTCAGAACAGCATATACCCCATAACGAGATACCTTCCATTGCCCAGACTTCTTCCAGGATTAAGGTTTCTAAGAGGAAGCTGTCTTTGGTGTCTAGTAACCAGGGTACTATTGTTGACTTCTACCCTTAGAACTTGTAATGTATTGATTATGATATTTATACTGTATCCCATCCCAAGATGCACAGATAACTGAGCACCTAGTTAAGAATGGTCTGAGAATGTTCCTTATAATTAAACCTGCTTCCTTGGTAGCACTATGGACCCAATTATCTTGGAAATCTATTGTGTATAAATATATTTGAACAACTTACATCTGTATTGGGGCAAAATGCCCCCAAAGGCCTTTCAGTTGGCTCCAAGAAGACAATTACAGCAAAACCACTGAGTGAGGATGAGACAGTATATCAAGTATGCAACAAAGAAAAATGGGAAGGCCTGCTAAGAGGAGTCCTGTCATCAGAGCCGGCCTGGTAGCTCCCTTCTATTAAAGATACATGACTCTCTGCTGAAGGTCTGGAGTTCTGGGAACAAGATGGACGAGGAGAATGACAGAATGAGGATTCTCACAAGGAGAGTATACTAGATGCGGTGAACACTGGCTTTGGAATTACAAAGGCCACTATTAATACCATTACTGCTTATAATAATAACATTATTAACAATAATAAAAGCATATTTTGAACTTACAGTCATTTATATCCTTTGGCTCATTGCATCCTTATACTAGCCTTCAGCACCATTATGATCTTCATTTTACAGAGGAGGAAATTGAGACATAGAGACATGGAGGAACTTGTCAGAGGTGATCTTGATGGAAAGTGTAGAGACAATCATATATAGGCAGCCTTACTCCAAAGTAATTTCTCAACTACTCAGCTTATCAGTTTTTCATCACTGGCTTTTCATTTAATATCCTTCAGTCAAAGTTATCTCTTTGTAAAATGGGGATAATACTCAAATGGCAGGAGTCTTTTGAGGGGTAAGCAGTAAGCATTCAATAATTTGTAGCTAAAAAATACAAAATAGTCTAGTGAAAAGCCCCCTGGACTAAAATATATAATACAATAGTTTTTAATTAAAGGCAAAAGAAGTTGACTGACACATATGAGCAAAAATGAAGGTCTAGAGACTATCTTAAGTTGAGCTCTCAGGAAACATTCAGATGGAGCTTTCTTCTGCAAAACATTTACTGGAAAGTGCTCTTGGCAATGAAATCCACATGGAAGTAAGGAAATAAGGGAATCAGGATTGGGCAGAAGGAGAAGTTGAACTTGATCTTACAGGGATAGTTCAGAGCGGTCCCAGTGGAGACCAGGCAGGGAAGATATAGAGGGGTCACTGAACTGAGAACTCTTCAGAATTTGGTATGAAATATTACTAGGTAAGGATGGAAAATGACATGAAGTTAATGCAGTTATATTTGTAAGATCTTCAAAAAATGTATTTTTTAAAACATTAGATTGAAGTATATATATATATATATATATACTTCAATATTTGCTACAACACTGTTTACTAAAAATACAAATGGAAACAACCTAAAGGCTTCAAAACAGGTGAGTGGATTAAGAAGATATGGTATATTTAAACAATGGAATATTACTTAGCTATGAAAAAGATGAACTCTTGCCATTTTCAACAGCATGGATGGAATGGGGAAGTTGTGCTAAAGGGATTAAGTCAGCAGGAGAAAGAGAAATACAGGATGATTTCACTGAGGCAGCTATTTTTGATAATCAAAAAATCATAAACTAAAGACCACAACTACAGGCCACAGAATCAAGGCACAACTATTCCCTTCTCCCCTGGCATTGTGGTAATCTTGAGCACCACTCTATTCTGGTAATTGCTGGGGGTGGGAATTATGTGTGCTGTCGCCCCGTCCAGGTTCTGTCATTCAAGTTGGGATCTCATCTTTGTACATCTGCTTTTCCTTAACTGCAGGGAAGGGTGCAGAGTTGGGGAGGCAGTTCATCTCATATTCCTTGCCAGATTCAAATCCAAACCAGCAGTTTATTTCTCAAATGAGGGCTATGGCCCAGAATGAGCTGGTATGTATATGTGCGTGTGTGTGTGTGTGTGTGTGTGTGTTTCTTGTTAGCTAATTAGTTAGTTGACTTTTTCAGTTTTCTAGGTTTTAGTAATGATTTTTTTTTAGTTTTTGCAACTTTATTGAAAGCATGTGAGGTATCATGCATTCTATCAGCTCTTTCTACCCATATTATCTCACTGCTTTCACCATTTTCCAAAGTTAGGAAAAGGGGGCTCAGAGTTGGAGATAGTTTTCTAAGGTCATGAGGCAAGGTAGCAGGAGAACCAGAATTAGCACCAAGGCTTTCCAAGTCTAATTTAAATATTCCTTGTCCTGTTAAGGGAAATCAACCAAGTCAGAGGTCCTCTGTCTGGACTATGTGGCTACTCTGTCAAAAGATATGGTGTCTTTGTCTACCAAGAGAATCAACAAATACCTAAAATGAAAGGAACTTACCTTCAAACAAAATTTAAGATATTGACAGTGTCATAATACAGTAGAATCACAATTTGCATTAAATAAAATATGTAGTGGATTGCATGTGGAAAATAATGCTTTGTTTCTATAATTCCCCCAAAAGTGATACACACTATTGTATTTTAGTGACACAACTTGAAGGAAAATAGTTGATGAAGCCCATTCCTGAATTTAGGGCTCATGTTTGACTGACATATATTAGAATAATGCCATCAAACACTGAAATAATTCCATCCTTGATCAAATAGTCTTGTCCTGTGTTTTAGAATATTCACATACCTAAACTCAGTTTTCTCCTACTCTCATTTAGCACCCACTTTCCCAGATCCAACAACTAAAAGACCTCTGAGACCCAGTGGGATCTCTGCCTGGTGGAGATGACAACTGCGGTGGGCACTCACTGCAGGACTTCGACCCCAAGTACCAACATTTTCACGCATTGTTCTCTGATTTACAAGCTTAGATCTTTAGAAAGATCTCTGAGAGGGCCAGACTTGAGAATGGTACTAAAGACTAGTAGGAATCTGGGTTCTAGAACTTTCTCCATCCTTTACTGTTGGTCCTCAAAATCTACCCGGTTCATGTCCTGTTTGCTTAGGGGTTTACATGCAGCTTTTCATGGGGAAAGGACCTATTCCATGTAGAAAGCTAGTCTCCTGAAATAGTCTCTGAATAAAACGGTTTTGTGAACATCTGAGTTGGTGACTGCTCTGTACTATTTTAGGCACTTCGTGGATTTACTAGAAAAGATTCTGAGAAGACCTGCAATAAAGAAATCTGTTAAATCCATCATTTCTTAATCATGGAACTCCAATCTCCCCATTGTGCATATTGACTTTGTATTTTCCCACATGAGTGATCAGTGGTGAATAAAATGATTAAGGAGAAAATGAGGAGTGGTGGGGAGGAGAGGGAAGGTGAAAATGTTTCTAATTTAGTACATGTTGAACTAGACAGGGACAGGAGGTGAGTGGGGAGCGAGATAAGAGAGAAAAGTATTCAGGGAACCCCATCAGGAACCCCATCATTGACTGCTGTACCACAGTCACCATCCCACTCTGAATCCTGAGCAAACCAATAGAAGACAGCCAGTCAGCAGCTGGGTTACTCCCCAGAAAATTTGGAGGACCTCCCAGCAGATTCCACTCTGCCAACTGATAGCTGGGCTCTTGCTGTAGTTTGGTCATTTTCCATCTGTGCAACTTTGAGCACATTATTATTTGAATTCCCTGGGCTTCTCTTTCTTCAGTTGTAAAGACTAAATTAGACAAATACATGTGAATAATCTTAAACTTGAAAGTACATTTAATTACCTGAAAGACTTGTTAAAATAGAGTACTACCCCCACACCACACCCTACCCTGCTCCCCAGGGTTTGAGTCTATAGATCTGGGGTGAGCTGATGAAGTCACACTTTCCCACTAGCTTCCAAGTGAGGCTTCTGTGGCTGGTGGGAGCCAGACTTTGAATTGTATGGCTGTAAGTTAAGTTAAAGTGCTTTGTAACTTGTATACATCCAGTTAATTTAAATTCTTTTATTCTGTGCTAATATGATGATGGGATATGGGATATGTTTATGGGATAAAGCTTGTCTCTTAACACTTTTGTGTTCAGACAATAAATGCTTTTGTTTCTATACCATTGGAGATGGTGGAAGTTTCAGGAAAGCATCTGGGGTCTTGGCAGATTCTATCATACTTCGAGGTCACACATCTGTTCTGGCTACAGGGTGTCAGTGCCCTAGACACTCCTCTGAGGAGGCAGAGGTTATCGGTCATGCCTAGGGAAGATGACACTGACTGATATAATATGTCCTACACTCTTGTCCTTTCAGATATCCTGTAGGAAAAGCATTTTTGTGATTCTATTCCCTTGGATATGTTTTAGTTCCTTTTTGAACTTTATAGTACTCATGAATATATTTGGATTTTGAGATGTTGTATAAGAAAAAGATCTGTCAAACTTTCCTGTGGTGATGTATAGGCACAGGGTAGAGACTTGTGCAGCCTAAAATAGTTGTCGTAAGCCATGTGTTGGTATTTGAATTTTTTAATAAAATAAATTTAAATAAAATTTAAAATTCAGTTCCTCAGCCCCACTATACACATTTTAAGTCTTCAATGGTCATGTGTTGCTAGTATCTACCATTCAGGCAATGCAGATATAGCATATTTCCTTCATTGTAAAATGTCTTAGACCTAGAAGCAGGACTTTAAAATATGGCTCTACCATTTACCAGTCATGTGACCTCACGCATTGTCCTAAACTTCTGGTGCCTTAGTTTTCTCATCTATAAAATGGGCCCAATAAAGGATACAAACTTCAAAATGTTATGAGAATGAAACAAATTAATATCTGGAAAGCTGTCTGAGTGAATACTGTCTGAGTGCTCTTAATAAACACTCAATAAATGGTGCTTACTATTACAATTTGTTTGACCTTGTATTCTTGTACAACTTTTTGACTTACTTTTGATTTACTCTATCCTTTACAACTTCATATAACTAGTGTCCTGTGCAACACAATTTGGAAAATATTACCCTATATTTCAAGGTAGATTTTAACAAGTCAGAGAGATTCCTGACCTTCCTGCACTTCTGAATACAGTCAAGAGAATCTCCAAGGAAGGAGAACAGGGCTATGCTGAGAACAAGAACTAGTTGAGACTCTTTAGATTGAAACAAAGAGCCCACTTGGAATTGGCTTTAAATATAAAGGGAATTTTTTAGTAGGACTCATTGATATCTTATAGAATCTAAAAACAAGTTGAACAACTAGGCCTCAGGTGGAGAAGAACCATGGCAACCCCAGAATTGTGCCAGCTCGGGTTGGAGATCTTTGGTGCAAAGGTTATTTTTTTTCTTTTAATTAACTTTTTTTCTTATTGTTTGGTTACATAGCTTGTGTTTATAGGTATGGCCCTCTTCCCTCCCCCCTCCTCCCTCCTCCCCTTCCCCTGGTCCCTACTCTGGTCACCCAGTTCCTTTCTTGTTGTCATTTGTTGGTTGGTGATTAGCCTGCTGGTCTCTTTGTGGTCTTTCTGAAGCACTATCCTCCTGGGTGAAGTCCTGCATTCCTGGGGACTGTAGACCAGGCTGATCAGTTCTCCATGAATATCCTTAGGGCAAGCGGTCCTTCTGAGCATGTTGGTGAACCTCCTTTTGGTCTGGTATGTGGAGTGGCTCTCCCCACTTCTTATTGATACTTCCTTGTGGTTTTGTTACCCCAGTAAGATGGGGAAACTTTTTGCTCATGTTGAAAGTGTCTCTGGGTGGGGAGTTTAGCCAGGCACCAGAGATGCTGTTGGTGTTTCTTGGTGATACATCTTGGTTCTCGTCCATAACTGTCTTGTGTCTCGGAGTTCTGGCCATGTTCTTTTTAGGCAGATGATGGGTGTGTTCACGACCTTTATTTCTCTGTCTCTTCAAACATATCTGATCTGAGTTGTTGTTTTTCTCATTCCAGCTGAGGAATGGCTGAGATGGGAATGAACCAGAGGGAAACTCCCCTCCCCCTACTAGCTCCAGACTGAGAGAGTGCCCCTTTCTGGGCCTGTGGCCCCTCCCACTCAGACATGGAGGCAGAGAGGGCGGAGTCCTGGGCCACATGGAGTCCTGGGCCACGTGGAGGTAGCTAGGCAGCTGCTCGGGTTCTTTCAGTGTCAATGTTTAACCCAACCTCAGGCTCTGCCATTCTGCTGTTTTCTGTATGAAGAGAATCTCATAGGCCCTGCACATGGGTCAGTCACCAGCAAATATTTGACTCCGCCTCTGTGATGGGAAAGTTCTCAGAGAAGGAATGTCTTTACGTAATTCAGTGACTGAACCAAGGTCTCCAAACCTTCTGGGCACTACAGGCTGGGCATGTTGGGAAATTTAACTAATCTATCAGAGTCTTAAGGGTTTATCTTAACAAATGGTAAAACCTGCCTTATAGGTTGTCTAGCATGGAGGCTAGAGTCTGACAAATATTTATTGACTGTCCTATCTGTATCAGGTACTGCTTTAGGCTGTCAGAATTATCAGTGAAAAGAATCTCTATGCTCCTAGGGTTTGAGGGTTTGTCTTTTATTACCTAAAAATTGTGGCTGATCATAATGAACTGATAAGCAGTATATTACACTTTCACTTTCATTACTATGCATCTTTCTAAACATATACACATATGTGTATGGGCATAGATATATTCCTATGTATAGTCAGCCAACAATTAGCATCCCCTTTTGATTAAGAAGCTGAGCTTCAGAAGAATGAAGTAAATTGTATGACTCACAGCATCAGAAGGTAAAGTCACTAGAACTGAAATCCATGTATGTCTACCCACTCAAAATCTTGCTCTTTCTACTGTGCTGTAGTCAGAGATACAATCAGACTGACCAAGACCTCAGAAAGTGGCAGCAATAATTCAGAGGTGGCATGTTACTTTTCCTTTTCATTTAGTACCTCTTGCTGTACAAACCCTCTTTAAAAGAAATAATAGAGACACTGATTCCAAGTGCCTGCAATGAGCACTACAGAACCTACCATGTGGGCTATAATTAATAGAGATGCCAACTGCCAGCTAACCAGAAAAACTCCAGCACCGTAAATCTGTCCCTTGACTTCTCAGGAGAGTTGATGGATGAGGAATTCAGCTTAAATATTTAGCAATCAATAATTCAAATACCTATCCAACCATTTGCAAGTTGGCATGTTTATAAATATAAGGGCTACAGTTTCTTGCATTTTACGTGCAACTTACTTAAGTTGAATGGAGGGGTAGAAATTCCCTATATTTTATGGGACGAAATGGAAATATTCTCCTAGTCTTGGATCTATTTGAATGTAGGGAATGTCCAGCTATGATCAGGAACACACTGTTCACACCCTCATGTTGCTAGTGAGGTGCAGTTGCGCAGCCAGAGTCAGATGCCAGAGCCTCATCTTCACACCATCAGCTGCTCCAGGGAAGAAATCAAATGCACAGCTGACATGAATTATTCACTTTGAGCTTTGAACCTCCTCTCTGTCACTAGATGGGTCATCTCTCCAGCTGTAATTCAGCCTTGCTGCTCCTTTTGCGCTTCCCAACCAGGACTGAAGCTTGACCTTGGGAACATCTGACCCCTTATTCAGGGACATCAAGAGTGTCTGGATGCCTGATAGGGAGTATTGCTGTTTGGATTTAACTGTTTTGACTGAATAAAGTCTAAGTCAGCATTGACAGCAGTGATTTATCTGCACTTCACGATTATTGAATTTAGATGTTCCATCTACTTGCTGATTTATTAAACTGCTCTCCCCTCCAAAGGAGAATCAAAGCACCTTCTTTGGCCCTAATGGATAGACACTTTGGAGGCACTTAGGGAAGTGATAAGACCAACTATCTAAAAGACAAACCTGTCTCAAGCTGTCTTTGCAGGGAAATAACCTCCATTATTTGCATTTCCTTCACAGTCAATAACTCACCCTTTCCAAAGAAAAGTGGGGCAATTGACAGGGGCCTAGGGTCCAGTATGGGTGAAGTATCTGCTGAGCAAATAGTTGCCTGTCTCTCCTCCTAGCTGTATCTCCTCCCAGCTCTGTAACCTGAGTTCCCCCAGGTTGAGGGGAGGCCCACAGCTCTGGCTTCAGGCTGCCTACACTCTTTGGTTGAAGATTCTATTTTTGCCTGGCAGCTGGTACAAACAATCACATGTAGGACCTTGACCGTTATTCCCTTCATAAAACAGTGTTGATTATGAAGTCCCACCTTGGGGATGGATTGGAAAGAGGGTCATGAAATGAACCAGAGTATGTCTACTGCCTTCACGATTGGGAAGGGCTAGATGTTCTTCGGACTATAGTAATTGATGATTCCCTGGAGCAGATGGCCTGTTAATGAAAAGAATCCCCAACAGCAGCAAATCTGGTGTGAATTTTGGCTCCATTCTGGGAAAATGAACTAGCTGGTAGGGGGAAAAATGTTGAGAGCAATAAAAGCCAAGTTCTCGCAGAAGCACCAGCCATGGGTCTGACTTAGGGTTAGATTTCAAGGGCTATCAAGTAATGGATGGAGTATAGGTCAGGTATGTTGGAGTGAAAACATAGCTGATCTGGGTCAGTGATGAACATCAGAAGGTGTGATACATAGAATTTCTGGAAATGTGTATCAAAGACACCATTATAGTAACTCGTATGTGAACAATTTGTAATAATCTTAAAGCATTTTTACAATCATTTCCATTAAGAAGGGTAGGACTGGTCAGAAGCAGAATTGGAAGCAGGTCTCTGTTTTGGGAGGAAGAAAAGATAGAAAATATAGTTATTGGAAACTAAGTTATCACTATATCTAGGAGAAAGTGGACTGGTAAGTAAGACCTTATGGAGAACACCTGGGGTACTGTGGCTCTGTGGTTTCCCTCACTGACAGGAAGAAGTCAGTATGGGTCATAAATCTTAGGGCTACACATCCAAGTTTTCAAGTTTTTTTTTTTTAAATCCATTGAAACTGTTGCCTTGAAGGAGCCTCAGGCAGAAATACCTTCTCACCTGTGTACCTTGGCTTGAGTTGAGAGCAATTGTAATGGCTGCCCTCATTCTTGCTCAGAAAACATGGGCCTGCTTGGAGCACATCACCGAAATAAAACAAGGAGCCAAACTTTCCATTTGAGGCTCATAATCATTCCAGGAATAAATGTTATTGGTTTTATCTTTGAAACAAGCAAACAGAGGCAAAGAGGCTATGAGTACCAGGCTTGCAGCCACATACTTATGTCATTTTCTTTTTTTTTTTTTTATAGAAGGAAGATTTTAGTGCATGCATTTCAATTTTTTCTCTGCATTCTACAAAAAAGTGAATCAGGAGCTGGGAAAAGAAAAAGCCAAGTACAAGGGACCTGGGACTCCCTTCTCGAAATTAACCAGAACATTCTCTTCTCTTTCTCATAAGAGGGTTCCAAGTACAATCTTAAAAAAAAAGATCTTGCAATATTATAAGACATGTGAAGACCATTATAGCAGACAACGTAATTTTCATTTCATTGTTAAGGGGGCATGAAGATGAAATGAAAAATCTGAATGCTATCTGAAAACCTGGTTCTTATATATTAGGCATTTCTGACATAAATAATGTCTTTATTAACCTGATACCAATATAAACTAGAACTTCAAGAATAGACTACTGAATTTGTACATGGTGAGCCTTTAGTAGCAATGATTAAACTGAGCATCACAGATACTCTGGCAATCATAGTTCATGGGTAAAGCCCCTGCTTTCCTCTCTCAGGTCATCAAAGGTCAGATATTTTCCTGGAATTCAATTTGAAGCAAGACCAGACCAGACTTACATGGTTGCTTCTTGAAGGACAGAAACCTTTTCAACATTTTGGCAATAATTATTGAGAAACCACCCAGGGAGAAGGTAGTTTTAGACACAATTAGGATTCTATTTTAAGGAGGAATCATAAACTGCCCATTTAACGCTAATGTTTGATCTACTGTGAAACAGAGAAGGGAGAAGCTATTACAAATTTGCTAATACCATCAAAACTTCTAAAGTGATAAAATGAAGCTACATGAAGAAAATGCAGTCATCCCAAGCATGAGGCATGCTAATAACTGTGAATATAGATGAGAGCAGAGAACTATTTTGAAAATCAGTGAAATGATCAGGCTGTTTTATGGGCACTCTGCATGGTGACCCAAGGATTCTCCTGGTTTTTGACTGGCTGGATCCTCCTCCATGCAGGTACACACACTCTGGGGAAGTAGCACTATGATTATGACTTCTATGTGCAATTATTTCAGCTATTAAAAATGATTGTTTTGGTGTGATTTTTATAATGCCCATAATATTGTACAGCAGACATTCACATAAAATTTTAAATAAACAAATAGTTATCCTCACTACCCCAGCTCTTGCTATCTAAACTAAGGAATTGAGTTAATTTTACTGTGCAGTTTGGGTTGAGTTTTCCTCTCCAAATTCTATTTGCTAACTGAAGTTCTGGATCCAAGTTGAATGGGATAACCTGTTTCTTCAATACATTTGGGTAGTGAATGGAAGTTATGTGGAACAAAGGTGACAGGGGCTTCTTTTTTTTGTTGTTGTTTAACTAAAAACATGAAAAGTGTCAAAGAAACCACTGTTGCCTAACATCACATCAACTGATCTGCAATTTCCATTTCTGTTGAGTGTGATGATGGTTTCATAGTTCTGTGTCTATGTTCAAAACCACTGAATTGTATATTTTAAGAGGATTATTGGCATGAGATCTAAATTATATCTTAGTTATAAAGTTGCTGTATATTTTAAAACCTATAAACATCAGCACTCATTTATAATGAAATTTCTAAGAGATGATGAGATCCATATCACTCTCAGAAATCCCACTTGAGAAAGTCCCCTATTTTAGAGGTTTCTTTCATTGGTACTTCTAGACTGCACCCTCTCTACAGTCTACCAGGGCAAAGGAGCATGACCAAGATACCCACTTCTACCCTTATGTCTTGCTCTTGAACTTGGCCACCTACTTTCTTCTCAGAGGGTCTGAACCTGCTTTCCTGGTCTATAAAATCCTTTCTTCTGTCCATCTCCCAATAGCAATGGAAGACTCCATCATCTCTGATTTCCAGAGTGAAGATTAAAAGCTACTTTTTGCTCTTGGTTGTGGGTGTAGAAAGAGCTTGGGTATTTAGGTCGGTATATCCAAACATGTGCATAATACTTAGTGCAGGGCTCAGTTGGGGATGGGGAATAACGGACTCAGTCTTGAGTCTGGGACCATTATCTGTACCTTTACTCCAGAACGCTCATATATTGGAATATACAAGCTACAATGGGACAAGGTCTAAAATAGAATATGCATCAACCCTACCCTGGTACTTTTCCAATATAAGTACATTTCTTCTTTCCCAGAAATCCAAAAATAGTGGTGGCTAACATATTAAATCTGTTAGGCTTCCTTTTATGCATTTTAACATGCATTATCTCATTGATCTCATACCACAAGGTGGGTACTGTTATCCCAACTTCCCTAATGAGAACACTGAAGCTTGCAAAGGTTAAGAAAATAGTTGAATCAGAATTTGGTAACAGAACAATCTTACAAAATCCCAGAGAGTCATACTGCCTTCCTAGGAATGCCTGGCTCATAGATAAGATTGTGTTAGCAAGAAACAGACTTCTTTTTAGATTTTAACAATTCTGAGAGTGATACAAATAAGAAAAAAAAAGTGTCTCCTCTGCAGAATAGTTGACTAAGTTCCTTTCACTTGAACAAGACTGGATAGCACAGAACATGCATAAGTACTGTAATATGAATCACATCTGTAGAGGATATTTTCATTTTCTCTGCAGCCTGAAGCAATGGGTTGTCAGTTATTCCCCCTACGATTAATCTTTCCACATCAGGGATATGGAGATTAAGGGTTCAGGGCATGATGACTTATGCACACATGAATATGATTTTCTATATGTTACTAAAAATTTGGTTCACAAAGCATTCCTTCCATCTGAAATCTTAGTATCATGGTTACCAAACTTATTGATGTGCCTATGGGTGGTTTTCTCAAGGTTGCAAATTTACCAACCCAATTTTCTAACAGCTGACTGATTTCTAGCATGGATTCAGTAAAAATAACTTATAGTAAATGAATATTGGTTAACATGCTTTATTATTAGATGGCATCCCTATCAAAAATTGGAGAAACCAAGTCCCTCTGAGCTTGTGTAAGTGGTAGATAGGGTCAGCGTCAAATCAATCCCTGATGTACTTTGCTTGTTGGACTCTGGCATTTTTATAAGCATAACCTACCGCAAATTTCACAGTCTCATACAATTTTTATATTAACCTAGTGTCATATAGGAGCAGGGGACATTTGGTGGATGTTTTCCTAGCTTTCATTTCTCCATTCCCTTCACCTAAAAAAGGACCCAGATATTTGTTTGGAGGGCACTTCTTTCCCAAGTTTAGCTCCCCTTTCTGGAGAGGTGGCATCTACCTTATGTCCAAAAGGGGACTCTGGTTGGTTTCAACTGTTCAGTTCAATCCATCTGAGTCACAAGTATTTGTCATGATGGGTTAGTAACCTAGTTTGACTGATGAAACAGAAGGAAACACTGCTGGGGATTCAAGGAATGAAGTTTCCTCTTTCCTCTACAGTAACTACAGGAAGAGCTTATCCTTCCACTGGCAGATGGAGTGTATGGAGGGGAGAACTGAAAGCACTGCTCTCATATTTACTACCACAGAGGTAGAGGACTTGAACTGGAGGGGAGAGCAGAGTGGAGAAAAAATGGCAGAGATATGGAGCTGGGGCCATGACACTGTGACTCAATGTATGTGGACTTAAACTTTTTGCTTAATTCTGATTTCGTTGCTGCAGTAGTGATTTTTCTTCAGTTTGTATAGAAGAAACTGAAACTCAGAACAGCTGAATAACTTCTCAGTTTTCATAGCCAGGAGCCATGTCTAAGACTGAAATACATGCTCCTTCACTTCCATTCTAGGGTTTCTTCAATTTTTAAAGATGTGATCCCCAAATTTGGATCAGAGCAATGATTTTTCTTCTTTACCAGGGAAAAATAAGCAAACACCCACTCCATAGATGATTTATGGAGAAAAAACTAGAATAAATGAGAAGAACAATAAAGTGATTGTAACAAAAAGTTGTATCAAAGCTAATAGAACTAACAAATTGGGAATAGTCAATCTTGGGCACTCAGAACATGTTCTGTTAAAAATGTTGACTGATTTATTAGAAACCAGGGAAGCCATTTTTAATTTTATAATTAGTATGGATCTCAAAATATTTCTACTTAGATGACGAAGATCTGCAAGTAAATAAAAATGTAATTAAAATAAATTAAAGCATAACATATTAACTTTAGTATCAATCTTAGACATTATCTCTTCCTATCTTCACCAAAGAAAAAGTTCTTTTCAGTATCACCTTAACACATGATCATCCTTCCTCTGAGCACCTGCATTGATAGAGAGCTCACACTGTCCTAAAGTAACGACTTTTGTTCTTAATTCACACTGAATTCTGATTTTAACTAGTGGAAAATTTTAAAATACAGATAAGTTAAACAATATTGCAGGATAATATACTATTGTTTTAATGTATTATACGTTAACATTTTCCTTTTTCTCAGTATTTCTTGTTATCATCTAAACTTCCCCCTGAGTTGGCATACAGCTTGTGTATCCTACATTTCTTACCTTGAGAGAAGGCTAGTCAAGTCAAATGCAAAGAAGGAAATTCAGAGAACCAATCACAGATTTGGGAACATAACTGTAAAGTCAAACTATCCTGCCTTCAGAAGTAAACAACAATAATAATGAAGAGACCGGAGACATACAAAAGTCACAGGAGAAGCAAAGGAAGCTTGCACACAGTGGGGTATCTATATATGTGCCCTGCCTTAGGCCAAACCCTGGGTGACCCATGACAGCAGAAATTGCAGACATGTTTGAGTAAATCAAGAGTCCTTTCCCATTTTCTAAAGTGAATCTGAAAGGGAGAATATACTACTGTAGAAAGTTGTGGATTGACTATAAAACAAATCTCTCATGGATATGCAGACTTTCCCATAACATAGCCTGGTAGGAGGTAGAGCCCACATAAAGAAAGAAGGACGTGGCACAGAGCTCCTTCTAGTGCAAGGAGGTCTATTTCATGATGATCTCATGGGCTCATGATATCAGATTGCACAGAAACATCGCAGTCAGTCAGTGGATATCAATTTGACTAAGGGTCAGTCTCCACCCCCACCTCTTTGCCAGTGTCACAGTGCTGTGTCGCACTCCCAGAAGGAAACACCATCCCACAGTATTCATCACTTGTCACTTTTTTTTT